>CAJVPP010003240.1:0-12190 GCA_910592005.1 Funneliformis mosseae | reverse complement strand
TTTAGTTAGTTGGTTATGTATTTTTTAAATAAAAAAAAAATTTTGAATTTACTTACTTGTAGCCGGAGTTAGAGGCGATCGAATACTTATGACCGCTACTGTATTTACCTTTTGAGATTTTATTTGAAGTTACGAAAACTAACATAATAACATATACGTTGCAGTTAAATTCTGAATCATTAAATAGATACTCTAAGTCTTCTTTCTTGACTTTTATTCCAGTTTCTTCTTCAGTTTTCATATTGCTGCTTTCATTGGATTTTCATTTCCTTCTACTTTTCCTCTAGAAGATTGCCATATTCCATATATAACTTCTCCTTTTCTAATTGAGAGAAATATTCCATCTTTATCATACAAAATATTAAGTACATATTTGGGATAATTAACTTCCTCTTCATATGTTTCTACTTTATCAGCCTAAGATTTGGTTGAATCTTTTTCTTTCGCTTGATTTCAAATGTTAGTATCTTCTTCTTGTTCTTTAATTTTAATGATGTAGCTATCTGTTTCTTCTGCATCATCAGATCTATATTATAATCCTTATTTGATTATTTTATCGAGTTTATCTTCAATATTTATAACTTGAATTCTTTTTCCAATTACACATTGTATTGGAATTATATCTTTATCTAATCTAGAGGTAAGAATTATTTCATTATTTTTAAAGTCAACATTAACTTTATTTTTCTTGCACCAATCGATTTCTAGTAATAAGGTTTGATCAGTTGAATCAATGACTTAAAAAGTCATATTGATAAAAATGCCTTGAATGATTAATAACACATTTTTAAGTATTCCCAATGCTTTTCTTTTTGTTCATTTGCAGTAATAATGATCATTTGTGAAGATTCATCGATATCTAATCTAAGTTTCTTCATTAATTTATGTATCATAATGCTTACTGTAGCTCCTGTATTGATAATAGCAGTTACAGAGTTTTTTTTAATTTTAACATAACATCTCAATGTCATAGTTTATTTCTCTTCTTCTAAAGTACTGGTAAATGCTACTTTTCTTTTAATTTAGGTCTTCTCATTCCTTGAAGGAGTTTTTGTTGCTGCAATCTAAATTGCATCATTTGTCTTATATTAACATTGGCTTTAATGTTCATAAGATCATCCCAAATATTGTAAGGTTTAATATTATCTAAAAGTGATGGTCCTCTAGGTATTCTCTTTCTAAGTTTAGTAGTATTGTCTACTACTGTTTGAAGTATCTGTTCAATTATTTCTATTGGTTCATTAATTGTCTGGAATCAAGTTCATTTGGTATTAGTTTCTCTTTGTAATTTAGATCTTTTTCTTCTAATTGCTAAAAAGACTTCTTGTTCAAGTATGTTTACTTCCTTTTTGTTTTAATCATCATTTCTGATTCTTCAGTTATCTTGAGGTAAAACTTTTTTTGAAAGAAATCGTCTGGCTACATGATCTTTTTCTCCATATCTGAAACAGATTAATTCTTTCCTTAATTTGCCTTCAGGATTGTAAATTTTTTTTTGGCTAGATTAGTGGTTAATGCGGCTATAATGTTTACTTGATTCAGAGCCATTTATTCAAATTGTTTAGATAATTTTTCAATATTATCTTCAACTTTTGGTTTCTAAAATCATGTTCTATTGCATAATATCTTTCAGCTTTAACAGTTTTAGCTTGAGTAATAGCAACATCTAAATTGGCTGGATTTTGAATTGCGACTAAGATTGCTAATTCCTTATTTAATCCACTTAAGAATATTCACATTTTAAAGACGTTTGGAATTCCTCCTGCATCTATTATATTTACTAACTTCTTAAATTTAGATGCATAGGTTTCAATTTTTTCATTTTCTTGTTTCAGATTCATTAATTTATATTACCATCTGTGTAATTTTTCTTGTGATGAAAAGCATATCAAGAATCTTCTTTAAATCCTGTATTCATATCTCTATTCTATCTGTTAATTGTATTGCTTACTAAATTATATCAGTCAGCTGCTTCTTTCCTTAACATTCCTACTGCTATTGCTACTTTTCTATTGTCTGACCATTCATTAGCTTCTTTTGCTTTTAGGAATATTTCAATCCATTCCTGAGCATCTTTACTATCTTTTCTATAAAAAGGGTCAACTTTTACCATAGAACTTCCTGTTGCAAGTGGTGCTGGAATATTAATACTATTAAATCCATTGGTTATACTAATTGTAATTTGCATTATTTATACATTGAGTTAATCTGCTGTCATAGCAATATTTGCAAGATTTGATGGAAGGTTTCTCCATAATTAAAGTAGTTGGTATTATGTGAGATGATAAGAATATTTTGATATATTACTTCTAGTTTAAGGTAACACATAAATCCAAGGCTAAATACTAAAGATATTGCTACTTTTTCTGCTTGTTCAGTATCAAGACTATGAGGATTATTAATGTCAAAATACTGTCCTATTTTTTCAAAATATCATTTACTTAGAGACAAATATGTATATGCATGATATTATTAGTGAATCTACTGATAAAACTGTTAAAATTAAATGCTTGGGTTTCTAGAAGGTCAATGACAAATTCTACAAGACTTATCAAAAATTTTATGAAATGTGTCTTTCCTAAATATTTGAAGTGGTTATCTGAGTATTATTTTCTTATTTTACTATATAGGTCACAATTCATGTACTAGTAGAAATCTCTAAAGTATTTCAATAAGTCTCTTCTGATTTCTAATAGATTATTCCTGTCTTTGTATAGGTCGAATAAGTAATTGTTAAGAATTTTTAATCCTTTTTTGACTTCCCATTTAACTAGATAGATTATGTCAAGTGGTAATTTACTTCTTTTATGAGTAACTAATCCTCTAATTTCTTCTCTAATATTAGGATAGATGTAAATATAGCTAAGAAATTCTGTGAGAGTATTCAATTATTGTTATAATTCTCTGTTTACTAAAAAGATTTCAATGTCAATTTCTTTAAGATAGTTGATTATGTTGTTAATATTCTTTTCTAATGTTAATAATTCTTGAATACTTATGTAAATTGTACTGAATTATTATTTTTGTTCTTTATAAGAAATACCAAATGTTATAATAGTTTCGTAACTTTAAATAAAATCTTAAAAAGGATAAATAAAACTAAGACAATTACTCAAGGAATCATGAATGAGAATTCACAATAATGTCAAAGAATTATTCTCAATATAAATACGTGAGATAAATACAAAATAAACATAAGATAACTCAAAGATATTTCAGAGATTACACTTCAGAGACTCCAGTTAATACAGCAAATCAATATAATATCGTATTATAAGTTCACTAACAATAATTAAAGGGATTGTATAAATATAAAGGATCACAGATAATTTATAATAATTTCAAAGGGTTTGCGAAGGATAAGTTTATACTTGATTAATTATACTCCTTTATTAATATATAATATAAGATTAATATCTCGTCAGTACTGAAACTCAAAAAAATACAGAGATATTTATATATGTTGAATATAGATGAGGGACGAAACCCCTTAATAACAGTCGAAGCTTAGACGAAACTATATTAAAATTATAATAAGGGATATGACGAAACCCTTTCGATACGACGAAAGCCGAAACTGTCGAAACTATATTAAAAACATAGAAAAGGGTATGATGAAATTATTTTGAGAAGGTTTCGACAGGCATCTATAATGTTGAATAAATAATAAAATAAAATAAACTAAATATATCAAAGGAAATAAAGTTGCCATTTTGCTAGACAATAAAGTTATCATATCAATAAAATTGCTAGATCTATAGGCAACTAAATGAATATCTATGATCTACATGATTATCAAAGGCAATAAAATTATTATTTAAAGATTTGCATAATTGATTTATAGCAATAAAATAGACAAAATTATCTTTTTAGAAGATTTATATAGAAATAAAATTAACTTCATATTCTACCAATTAAATTTATCTAAAATTTTATCTGTCATAATGCGCAGAACAAATTCCTCCTGATGTTATTATTTGATTCCAAAAAATGGTTGGATAGACTCTAATTTAATAGTAAAGTATATAGATTATCTCAATAATATAAGAATAAAAAACAGGTCTCAAGGAAATCTAGCAATGTTTATATATAATTCTTTTAAAGGTTATTTGGAAAAAATTAGTAAAAAGAAAGTTTCATAAAATTGACTTTAATCTTGCAGTAATTTCAGGTGGGTTGACTAGCATTTATTAGTTACTGGATATTGTAATAAATAAACCATTCAAGAATAATCTTCGTAAAGAATAGCATATTTAGATAGCTGATAGTGGTACTGAAGAAACTGCTAAGGGAAACCTTTATCGTGCTAGATTTAGTGATATATGTCCATGGGTTAAAAAGTCTTGGAAAAGGATTTCTTGATGAAATTATTATAGAATTCTTTAAAACTTGTGAAATATTGATCGATTTGGATTCTGATTTAGAGATCCTTGATAAAGATAATATCGATAATAGTGATGACATCGATAATGATAATAATATTGATGATGATATTAAAAATGATATTGAAGATAATATTGATGATCATTTTTAATGTAATTTATATATTGAAACATTAAAAATAAAATTTTTTTTTATATATGGTATTTTATAAAATTTAATTAAGTTGCTTATTATTGGGTATTAAGTTAATTTGAGGATTGCTTATTTTTGGGAATTTCTTATTTTTAGAGGAATACGGTAATTACTCTTTAGTTTAATTAGAAAGTTTTTGAAATATTCTTCATTTATAATACGTTAGTTAATTACTTTTATAAAAAGATATAGGTTATGGTAAAATATTTTAAATTTGACTTATTATAAAGAATTTTCATATTTGATTTTTTTAAAATTTTCAGCAGTCTACTTTATATTATTGCATAGATAATTATGAGATCTTACTTATTTATTTTATAATCTATTCATAAAGCCTCTTTTAACTTCAGAATAAAAGGTTCTTTATTTATAGCTAAGCTTTTTACTTTTCCTTTTATTTCAGTTATTCAATTTGAACTTGTAGCAACTTAACATCCTATTATATTATAATTAATGTCAAAGTGCTCTACTATCTTAATATATCTATGTTCTTTTACATAAATATAACTTATATTTTTTATTTAATAGAATACAAAATTTGTATATGTTTATTATCTTTTATAATCTTTCATTTAACAATTTTTTTTTGTAGAATATGGCATTTTAACTGAATATTTTTTTCATAATTTATGTGATATTTGATGATTAATATAATTAATAATCATAAAATTTACTTACAAATTAGTAGAGTTTTAGATTATTCATTGTAAATTAGTCAAAATATCTAAAAATAAGCAAAATATAATAAAAATATGTTGCTTATTTTCAGAGAAATATGATAATTAAAATAAATCTGATAAAGTTTTTTTTAATTATATTATTATTGTTCTTATAATTATTTATTTTATTATTAATATAGAATTCAAATTATCATAATAATGATTTGTGAAGAATAATTATGAAAATTCATAAATTTTACTCAATAAAGCTTTAGATAATTGCTTTAAAAATAAAGTAAAAAAAATTAAATATTAAACATATTTAGTACATGATAAAATATTTACAATTTATAATATTTCTTAATAGTATATATTACTGTATATAACCTTATTTAATCTATTCTGATTTTTTTACAAATATTTTTTTTATAATAATTTATTTAAAATTAAGTTGATAAATTTTCATTAATATTTCAAAAAGATCTTATGTTTATTAATAAAACTAAGAATTTTCTATTTAAATAATTAAAAATAATAAAAATAGTTTAATTCTGATTAGAACATTTTAATGTTAGAAATATTTTATGAATAGAAAATTTATGATAAATCTGCTAAGCAACTAAATTCAAAAAGATGTAGTTTAGGTATTTATAAATAAACTTTGAATTTAACGATTGTAAATAGTTTAAATTAGAAATTAAAAGACTTTTATAAGATTTATTAATTAACAATTATCTATTCAAAATGATAATAAAATAATATTCTAAATAAGAAATAAATAATAAAATTGATATTTCTAAGATATCAATTTAAATATAAAGGTAAAAGTAGACTTACAAATAAAGTAATTTATTATCTATTAAAAATCATTTAAAATAATATACAAATTCAAATAATTAAAATGAAATTTTAAAATAGCAATATGATATGTATAAATCTTGATATTATAACTTCTAAAATTGTCTTCTAAAAATAATAAAAAATAGATAATATTCAATTTGATCAAGAAAATCTGATAGTTAAAATGATATGTAATTAACGTATTATAAAAATAACTTTATTTTTTATTTTTTTCATTTATTGCTTTTTAATTATAAATATTTGCATTTGATTTTTTTACTTATTTTTACTAAGTATAAATTGATTGACTTTAATATTTTACTTATAAATTAAAAAATTTTGATTATAGAGTTTAAATTTTAGAAAAATATATTGGTATTTCTCAATATAAAAATTAATTTTTTATAAAAAAAATTACACTAATTATTAATTTAAAAGTTTAGATAAAATTTAAAATATTTAATTAAAAATAATTCCTAATATTTTGTTAGAATTTTTTTTATAATTTTAAAAAAACTTAAAATTCAAAAATTTAAATTATTTTATAAAATTAAGTAAATTATATTATAGATAAATTTTAATAATAATATTTATTAATATTTTTATTTAATTTTTAAAAATACTAATTATTTTTATAAATAGTTTTATAGTAATTTTTTTTTATTATTATTTTTTTAAAAAAATTTAAACTAATATTATTTATTAATTTTGAAATTTTAATCATATATGAAGTTAAAATTAAAATTCAAAAGTCAAAATATTTTAATGTCAGTATAAAATGATTAATTTATTAGTAAATATAGTTGATTAAAAACATAAATATACATAAGAATATTTTGAAAACAAATCTGAGAATTTTTATTATTAATATAATATTGATCCAAAGATTTTGCATTATAACTAAATATTAATTCTATCTTATTATATTAAATTTTCTAAATAGTAGTATAGCAAACTTCTTAAATTCATTAATTATATTAGTAAAAGCATTAGAAACAATTGTAATAGATTTAGTAATTAAAAAAGAATTATACTAATTTATATAATCATTATTAATTTATTCTTTTTTAAATCATTTCTCAATTGCAAGAAACACATTAACTAATGTACTATTTGAATTATATAAAAACTGCTCAAAAGTAGTATTAACAGATTCATTATATGATATTATTGTATATTTAATATAAATATATTAGTACTAAATACACATACTATAATTGAAATTAAAAGTTAAAATTTATTATGATAATTAAAATGCATTTTGCTAAATAAAATTAATATAATATAAATTATAATTAAATGTATTATAATTAGAGTTCTAAATAGGTCAGATTAGTAAAATTATTCTAATTGAATGATAACAAATTGTTAAATTATTATGATAATAAATTAGAATAATAAAAAATCCAAATGAATAATAAAATATCATTTAAAATAGATAATTAGTCAGAATAATAATAAATTATTCAAAACAAATGATAATAAATTATTTAAATAAAATAATAATAAATTGTTTAAAATAAATGATAAAATATCATTCCATTATTCCTTAGATATGATAAAACTATCTTACCTAAGAAATGATAATACTATCATACCTTAAGAATGATAATATCATCATATCTTAAGAATGATAAAATTATCTTATCTTAAGAATGATAAAATTATCTTATCTTAAGAATGATAAAATTATCATACCTAAAGAATGATAAAATTATCATATCTAAGAAACAATAATCAAATTAAATAAATTTTAATTATTAAATATATTTTAATATTACAATTAATTTCAACTATTATAATTAATTTTAACTATTATAATAATATTGATTTTTCAAATTTTTTAAAAAATAGTTAAAATTGATTTTGATTATTTTAACTATACAAAATGGTTAAAATTAAATATTTTCAGTTTTATATATAGTTTAGATAAATTTTAAACTTTTAATTAAAGATAAAATAAAATAATTTGTTAAGTTTTTTTATAATTTATAAAAATTAATACTAAATTTATCTTTTTTAAATAGATTTAGTTCTTAAATCTTGAATTAGATAAATCTAAAAATAAAAATTTAAAATAAAATTAATATTAATTTATTTTTATAAGATTAATTTAAAATCATAGACAATGGAATTATTAATTTGAAGATAAGTCTTAATAAAATAATTTATTAGTTATTTTTTATTTTTTTAATTTTTTATAAAAAGATTTAATATTTACTAATTTTCTTTTTATTGGTTAAAATAGTTTAAATTAACTAAAAATCAAATGATTAAATTTATGCTAATACTATTTACAGCTAATTGGTCATATTTTCAAGTATTTTAAATTGTTATCAATAACTATTAATCAATTTTAATCAAATATAATTATTCAGTATCAATCACAGATTGAATGATGACATATCAGGTTATGAGTCATCATGATATATCAGTCAAATATAATAAACCCAATATGGAAATAATAGCTCATATTAAGAATTATATATATATCAATACCCGATATAGCAATAATGCTTATATTAATATCAATCTGATATTTTAAAGAGATATCAGTAAAATATTAGAAACATTTATTAAATCTATCAGTATTCTGATATTTATAATATATATATATTATATTTACCTGATATTTATAATCACATATCAAGAAATATTAATAAAATATAAAAATCTGATATTTCAATTAATGATATATCAGAATGCATTTTAGCATTAATCAAAGAGTTTCTTTATTTATATTAAAGTTTTAAATTCCTTATACAGTCAACCCTCTCTAAATGCACCCCCTCAGGACTATAGTGAAAATTTTAAAAAATGTGCATTTAAAGAGGATGTGTATTTAAAGAGAAAATTTTTATATGAATTTTATATGCTTGGAACTGAATAAGAGCGTGCATTTAGAGAGAAAATATATAGTATATGCATTTAGAGAAGATGCATTTAGAGAGGGTTGACTGTACATGTATTTTCCTATTTATAGGGATTATTGACAAATAATCTTTAGGTTTTTTTTTATCAATTTGTATTTTTCTAGTAATAAATCAGCCTAAAATATTATGTATAAGTATAATACAATCCCTACTTAATTCGTAAAACTCATTTTTCCATAGCTTAACATTATATATATTCAAATTATCTTTATTAATTTAACAATGAAACTGACTTTTATTATTATCTGTCTTCTTATACTATCTTATAAAGGCTAAATAATGTATTTTGGGACCTTCTTGCAAGTGAATAATATGTTTAAAAAAGAACTGAACCTGGTCAGAATAGATATCGATTGTATCATTATTATCTAAAATAAATTTAGACAATATATTCGCTGATTTTATATATTTTGCTGAAAATGTTAAACAAATTACCTTAACTTCAATTATTAATCTATCGAATTTAGTGACTTTCAGTTTAACTACTATTGTTCTTGATAAAGAATTATAAATATCTGATAAAGTTATGAAAGAGTGACCATATGCTTCATTATAGTACTCAGTCAGTAATTTTAATATATCTCGTAGTAGAATTACTTCTTTTTTTGCTTAAGTAATGTACTTGGAAAAGGATCTGATTTTATTTCTGCTTTTTCTTTTACATTCTTTAACATTGATAAAAATTTAAAATATTTTATCAGGTCATCATCATCATGAGCAAGACTACCAACTGTTTCTTTATAAGTGATATAAGGTAAGGTAGACACTCATAAAGATGATGATTTCCATTTGCATATGATTGCTCATCAAGGAAAGCATAACATTAAACAATTTTTAGTAATTCTGACTCAATATTCTGATTACTACTATGAAAAGATCCTGTAAAATAATTTGTATAGATATCAAAAATACTTATTATAGAAATAAAATATTATATAAATATGTGAAATATTAAATTACCTAATAGCCCATTCATATGTTCAAAGTTATAGCACTAAAATGCATATAATGGACTATAGCTAAATACACATTCACATATATGCAGACATAAATATATGTTTGATGTAAATTTTTTAGGTCTGTAACTATATTCGACCAGCTTTACTATCTTCAAAAGGCATTAATATGCCTTTTTCAGATCAGATTTTGAAATAATGCAGCATATAAGAATATTACATACTTGTACAAAAAAAATTAATATTTTTCTATCATTCTCTTTGAGTAGATCCCAAGTAATAGATGTGGTATATATCAAGATAAAGTTTTTTATTGATCGGCTGTAAAGCCAGAGAAACTATCGTCTATAGCATTTTACTTGGGATTTTCCCTATATCTGATGGTAACTTCATCTTATTTACATGCTTCTGTATAGTTGTTAAGTTTTCTGCCATCAATCGCTCTTCTTTGATTTATAACTAAATTACGATCCACTTTGCAATGCCTAAAAAAAGCAATGCATGGAATTAATAATAAGGAATCACACAGTGTTGAAATATGAAAGCCAAATTATTTCTGATCACTGTATTAGTATTTTAGACACATATTTCCTTTGGGCATCTTCAGTATTACATTCTTTCCATAAAAATACATTATTTCGTATTTTGTTAACATTTTTTGATTCAAACCATTGTTCTATATCATCAAATTTACCAAAGTTAGGATGATTTCTGTTTGCAAAATCAGCTACTTTTTTGCATCTATAACAAGCTATACATGCAGATATGTATCTACAGAGTTTTCTTACCACTAGTATATCACATGTGCAGTATATTATTGCTGTATATATAAATTTGTCAATAGAGCTTTCATATATTTTTTCTAATTTAAATTCTTCTCATAGCTCAATAAATTGATCAATTACCAGAGCTAAATAATGATTCAACTGATGTAATTTTAGTTTGTCAAGACCAGGAATTACTGCTAAAGTAATTATATTAGAAGAATTAAATCTTACACTTTAAAGTAGATTACATATAACTCCATACATTACATTTACACTATATTGGGAATTATCATAAGGTTGAAATCAGTCAAGGTTCAACATAATTTCCAAGTAACTATCTGATACTTGTCATCTGAAAATAATTGATTATCTGAATCTTTAAAAGTTTTCCAAATTCTCCAATTATAAATATCAGTTAATTCTTGATTATTATTAGGTTGATCTGCCTATTTTTGATATGATTCTTTAAATCCCTTCTTATTATATAAATGTTATAATCTGCATTTAATATTAGTAACAAGAAAAATAAGCAATAATCTAAACAATTTTTTTTGATTTGTAGGTATTTGCTTTATAACGTTAGCATTACAGGAAGTTTTTTAAATTAGCCATTATATGATTTAGATAATCTTGAAATATGCAAATAAAAAGTCTATCAGTTGGTAAATCCTTTATTGCAACATTTTTGCAAGTTACAAATTTAATTAATTGATCGCTAATACTGAATGATTTACATGTCATATATAAAATTTTTGGGAACTTTGAATAGGTATTTTTGTTAATCAAGATCAATATATATCTGACAAATTTTATAAGAGAGTCGGTAGCTGTATCAGGTAGCTGATACCTTTCCTAAAATTTGAAAATCCAATATATGATTCACGTAAATCACATTAATATTTGGAATAAGTATTTTATCGCTTTTATAATCGTATTCTAGAGCATCAAATTCGATATATTATCCTGAATCATTATCTTCAAATTTATCATCACTATCATCGTTAATATCAGATTCGTCAATATATCAGTTTTCGCTATTATATAAGATTTGTTTAACTCTAACTAACGGATATCTACCACCACCACGACTACTCTGTTTTTCTTTAGATTTTTTAGGGTTTTTAACAAGAAAATTAAGTTTTTCACTGCTGGATTCATTATTATTAATATCTATTTCATTTAGAGTTCTGAATGAGTCGAATTGAGTCAAGTTTAAAGATTAACTCTATTTAACTCATTTTTTTCAAGTCGAGTCAAGTCAAATTTATTTTATAAAATCTTTCAACTCGACTTAATTTGAGTTATATAAATTTTAAACTTGACTCAATTTGACTCAACTCGAGTTTAACTCGATTCAATTTTGACTTGAATTTATTTGAGTTGAGTTAAGTTCAAATCAAATTTTAAGTCAAATTTAAATTAACTTATAAATATTTAAATATGAAAAAATTTATTTTAAA
>CAJVPP010003239.1:0-12198 GCA_910592005.1 Funneliformis mosseae | reverse complement strand
TTATTTTGTTTTTCTTGTAATTTCATAAATATTAATAAAGATCATGCGAGACTGCCGCACTTATAAAAAAAAAAAAATTATTTTTGCATATCAGTAGATCATTTTTGCACATCACTCTCTCTTCCAAAAAACCAAAAAATGGGGAAAGAAAAAAACCAAAAAATTTCACAAAACAATAGTCGCAACTTGCGCACGCGTCCTGACTCTCCAACAAAAAACAAAGATGAATCTCCACAGAAGAAAACCATGACTGGCAGGTCGGCCTTTACACCTGAAACCCCAGCTGGACCGTCTAATATTGTTACTACAACCAACATTTTATCAGCTGGCGAAATGAGTATCGACCAACAAGTTGATAACAAACTCGCAGAAATTGCACACCGCAATAAAACTTTCGAATATAAAAAAGCCAAATGGATTACTGAACCAAAGGACACACTAGAAGCTACTATTACCAGTCCTTCTTCTATTTTGCAACCAAATGATAACGAAACGTCGCCCTTCGAAGTTGACAATAAAATGGACGAAGACCAAGCGTTTGACGCTTCAGAAAACTTATTAAATGACAAAAACGCTGGAAAAAATACCATCACCTTCGAAAGAGTCCGAGACGCGACTACTTTCTATCTTTACTGCGCTGCAGAAACTTTTCTCCCCGGTAAATCTTTCAAAGAAAAGACGAATAAAGCCTGCGAACTCTTTAACGACGCAGCATTCCCATCGTTTATTGGTGCTTCTATTAAACCAGATCCATCAAACAAAATGTTAAAAATTGTCCGTTTAGGATTCACAACTCGAGATGATGTTGACCGTGCAATGGCTGTAAAAATTTCCGATATGGATAATGCCATGTTTATACCTCTGGTTACACCTGCTCCATTTAAATTTGATCCAACCCTGTCAATCAAAGTCACGGAAATTCCAATTTCAACATCAGAACAGATCATCCGATCTACATTTGCCAGATTCGGTAAGATCGTTAAGTACACGATGATAACAAAAAATCTCTGGCAACAAGCAACCATCTCATACGCAGCAAAGACAGACTTGTCCTTTTTCAATTCTCGTGCTGGACTTTTTGTTTTAAAAGATATAGTTAGAGTGCACGTCTGCTCCCTAACAAATGATGAAGTAAAGGCTCGCTCCCAATTCACTTTAAAACTAACAAATCTTTCCAAGGACACTACAGGTAGAGAATTAGAACCGATCGGAAAAGCAGTCAACGCGATCACGTGGGTGATCCCTAAAGCTCGATCAAATTATAGAAATCTTCAATATGCATTCATGCATTTTAGTAATAAACACGACCTTGAAGCAGCTAAAAATGGGGACCCAATCGAGTTTGATAACAAGAAACTCATCTGGACTGCGTCAGATACTAACTTGTGCGCTCATTGTTCCATCCCTGAACATGATTCACGAAATTGTAGACGGAAGAGACCAACTCCCAAAGACAGACAGATACAAAATCTCTACTAACGCTATAAGCCTGCGCAGTTTAAAAACTACTCAGCACCAGCGTCCCATCCTAAAGTCACATTCGTACATGACCAGGAAACTATGTTTGATCCAAGAAATTCACGTTCTTTTGCTAACAGAACCAAGGACATCAAACTCCCAGTTAAAATGCCTCAACCAAAATCCAATGAACCTAAACCACTGAAAGATAAATCTTCGCTTGATGATTCGATTCATGCGAGAAAATTATGGTCTGACCAAATGGACGAAACTGACGTACCCTACAGATTACCTAAAACACCTACACACGAACTATCAGATACACAAAAAATCTTAAATCAATTGAATGCCATTACCGCAACTCTCGCAATGATTTCAATGACCTCGCCTTTTCAATGTACCGTCTTAACAAAGTGGAAAAGCATCTAAATATTTTCACAATTACACCGAAGAAAGCTGCTGCACTTAACGAAGCTGCTAAAGCTGAAGGCGCAATGAATACAGACACTATCTACGAACCAGAAGTAGATACATCAGACTCTAGAGTCATTGAACAAGAAAAGCATATCGCAATCTTGCACGCAGAAACTGAAGAATTAAGAAAACACAACAAAATTACAGTTGAAAAGCTAAACATCGCTCTCAAAGCTATTTCTAATGTCCAACATATGGTCTTCGACGATACACACCCATCCCATATAATTCCGATTTCTAAACTTAACATGCCCGGCGCTATTGACTCTTTAGAAGATGGCACAGAGGTTCCTGCCCCAGAACTCTTCTTTAAATAATCATGATATTACAACCACCGAATGCAGAAACGGCAGCCATCACCCTTAATATTGCCACTCACAATACTCGTTCCTTTACTCTAACACACAAACAACAAATCCTTTATAATTTATATTCCCTATACCACCTAGACGTCATCGTCTTACAAGAAACAAATTTTAATAAACCTTCTCACACACACTCTTTAAAAATCATTTGTTCAAACAATTTTGTCCCCTTCTTTAACAATGATCCCTCAACACAAAGTATGGGTTTCAGAGTTGGTTTCCTAATTAAAAAACACTTGGCTGATCACGTTTTCTACCACTCTTCCTTCTTACATTGCATTTACTCGATAGATTTTCAATTTAAAAATAAACAAAAACTTCGTATCATTAACGTTTATATTTCCAGCTCTGACAAAAACCTACGTGAAAAAACTTATAAAAAGGCTTTAGACTTACTAAACGATGCACATCAAAAGGATTTCCTTACAATAATCCTAGGTGATTTTAATGCTGATTCGTCAAGACCCTCCAATCCTTCAAACTTGAAAGACTTTTTCACTTCACTCAAAAATCTCCACATGATTAACAATCTCAACCTCATCAAGAATCAAAAATCGAACGATAACCTCATAACATACAAAACTAGCACTGGACGTTCTACAATAGACCACATTTTTATGCACTCTTCACTCATTCTTGACCTTATCGACCAAACTGTAGAAAAAGTTGATAGCGATTTGTCAGACCATGCTATTGTCTATGCAACTATCTCACTGGCATCTATTAATCTGTCTTTCACCCAATGCGTTGCAATCAAAAAGCTAATATTTCAATATGATAAAATGTCCGAAGAAAACTGGTCAGCCTTTGGAACTTCAGTTGATCAACGATGCAAAAATACAAGGGCTTCACAATATGTCATCAAATAGCATACACACCATACACTATTTGAACCATTATTGGGATTTTCTTCAGAAATCAATTATAGATGCTGCTATTAAAACAATCCCAATTAAGTATACATCACACCACATCCGTGACCTTAGACCACGTATACTCAAACTAATCTATAAACATATTAAGACGGTTCAAAAACTATGCAAAACAACTAATAAATGCATCAAAGATAACATAGTTGACCCTGAATGGATCGCTCGATATAAAAAAGTACAAGCCTTCTCAATGGAATATGCCATAATGCTTTCCGACACCATCCACCCTTCATTACAAGAGATCAAGAAGCTCCGCCACTTGTTATCTGATCTTCGAAAAGTCCTTTCTACTGCTGCCAAACTAAACGAAGCAGAAGTCAAAACTAAAGCTATTAATGATGCCATCGAAAGACGTTGTAATAACTTCGTAGACGATCAAAGATCTATGTTTGATTCGCTACTCAATCGTTCTCACACAACCATCACACTTGACAGATGCATAAACAATAATAGCCTTGACAAAAAACTCCTTACTGACCCAAAGGAAGTCCAAAACGAAAATGCAAGACACTTCTAAAAAGTAGTAGGCTCACAGTATTCTAACCCATCGCTTCCTGAAGTATGAGAACATGTCTACACACCAGATGAATCAATTGATCCTGACATATACTACTAGCTCATGCAACCCCCTTCAGAGGAAGAGTGGAATAATATCATTAGGGCGCTTCCTAATGGAAAAGCTCCTGGACCATCTAAGATTTCCAATGTGATGTTAAAACACCTTGGTCCCTTCACAACCAAATGTTTATGGATTATAATCTGCAGATGTCTGTCACTTAATCTAGCACCTAGTAGATGGAATCTAGCCTTTGTATATCTAATACCCAAGCCTAAACCATGGGAATACAATTTAACAAACACACAACCAATCACACTTCTCGAATGTCTATGTAAAGCTCTTACTAAATTAATCAATGGTCAACTCTTAAACATTTTGTCTATCAACAATATCCTCAAAGGAAATAACTTCGCCGGCTTGCCTTGTAGAAGTACTTTTGAACCAATTTATATATTTGACAACGTCAATTACGACGCTTTATTTTATCATAACAACCTTTGGATCCTATTTCAGGATATGTCTAAGGCATATGATCGTGTTAATATCACCATGCTGATCAGAGTCCTTGGACGCCTCCAAATTCCAGAAGCTTTCATAAAATTTCTAATCTCGATTTTCATTCCTCATTTTAATCAAGTGTTTACCGCGCACGGTAATTCCGATACTTACTTAGTTCTCTCAGGCATCGACTAAGGCGAAATCATATCACCCATTTTATGGTGTATATATTATGACTCACTACTTTGTTTCATACAAAATTCATCATATGGTTATACGTAACACGTTCATTGGAACACTAACGTCACTAAGCGTAATATACAAAGTTTCTCGAATCACGTTCCAACTTTAGCATATATAGACGATACCCTTTGGCTTGTGAATTCCAGATCTGATCTCCTAAAGATTATGAGCATAGCTGACTCCTTTTACACGCTTAATAGCATACAAGTCAATTGGGATAAATCTGTTCTTATGATCAATGACAAAGATCCTGCTCCCATTAATTTCAACTTTAATGACAACAATATTTGGCTCACACCATTACACCATAAAGAATCCACTAGATATTTAGGCGTCTGGGTATCTCTGTTTAATAATAGACAATTTATTACCAAACAAATCAATGATGAGTTCATTAAAACAAAGAATGTGCTTAGTAAAAAGAGACTGACTGCAAAACAAATGGTCGCAATCTTCAATACAGTCATCATTCCTCGTCTCTTATATAAAACAAAACTGACATTTATTCCTCGCTCAGCATGTGATACCTTGATGGCCTCCTTTCGAAATTTCTTCAAAAAGAAACTTGGACTTTCAAGATTTATATCTTCTTCTGTTCTTCACTCAACATTTGGTTACAATCTAGCACATTTATATGATAAACAGATCCAAGTCAAGTCATCTAACTTACTAAAGATGATTAATGATATCTCACTTCTTGGCTCAACTTCACGGTTAAGGATTTTGCAACTACAAATATTAGAATGGCTACCTTCGTCGCCACTAACAGACTGGCCTTACATAGACACAAAACCCTTTAAAGACTGGTGGTCAGGATTTCTGTCAGCTGCTAAGCAGCTTGGACTTACATTTCAACAATGTATAGACAAAGATTATAATCTCAAACAAATAGATGGAGGGTCTCTCCCAATAATACAGTTTCTTCCTCCCAAGGTTTATTGGCAAAACATCATGAAACTGCGATTACTTTCAATCTTATACATTGACCAACTTACTACTATGGACGGTACGCACTTGCTCACAGCCTTTGACTTAAATATGATTTATGATTCAGTATTCCATAGTGCTAAATGGTTCAAACAACTGGAATCACAGCTCTTAATCAATACTTCGAATCGACTACTACTCAATAAATGCCTTCCTCACCATTCGCTCATTAAAACACCTACTCAACCAACCAACTTTAACACCTCAACAACCAACCCAACCTTTGTTACAATTTGGTCTAATCAATACATGACCTTTATAGTAGGCAAAGTAGTCAAAGTCGAAGATACTATCATTCATGCACAACACTATTTGCTAAATCAAGCTGACAACTTCCAAACACCTATTGCTCCTTGTACTAGATGTAATCTATTCGACCATTCAGCTTTTATACCGTACAAACAACAACAACGCCATCACTTTTGTGCCATCAAACTGCCTAAATCATTTTGTTCTATATTTAAGACTTTTCACAAATATCGCGAAGGATGGTGGTGTAGTCTTTCTCACCTATTACTACGTGAAGTCGCTCTGTCTACTTTGACATCGCCTTATCAATATCTAACTAAACCTTTACCTAGTTTAGACGTCATCCCTTTGATCATACATCTATCAATAAATTAGATCTTCTTAAACTACAATTTACTAATGCTAACACTCTTCAATTTTATACAGATGGCTCTCTTACATCTTTTGGATCTCCTGAATGCCAGATGGAAATAGCGTGGTTACAATCTGACCTAAATTGGCCTTTGGTTTCTTTTAATGCAACCCTTGTTTCACACTCTTCTTCATCAACATTAGCAGAAATAGTTGCCATCCTTGCTGCTATATACACAGCTCCACCGAACTCTGTCATTAAAATTTGTACTGACTCACAAGCTGCAATTGCATTATATCAAAAAATCACCACCATATGTGAGGAATCTCCCTCTTTAAATCCCGCTTTCAAAATTCCTTATTTTTATATTTGGATGATCTTGATGCAACTCATTACATCCAACAACATTAAGTTATTGCTGACAAAGTCAAAGCGCACAGATCAAACGAACTTAACAATAAAGTAGATGCGTTTGCAAAACAACCCTCCGGCGACCATCTGAGTATTAACAGTAACCATCTAGGTCTGAAATATTTTATGAGATATAATAACACACCAATCATCACACCACCACGTTTATTTATTAAACATATGCAACAAGCATCTTGGACTGGAATACTTTTATCCCTTCCTCAACTTGCAAAGTATCACAATTTTCACATCGATTGACAAACTCTCTTCTACATTCTTAATGACTTAAAAAATGCTAGGGTGACATCATTTGATGCGTGCAAACGGAAGCAATTCAAGATCAAATTATTGTTGCAACTACTTCCCACTTTTACAATAATGAATGCACGATACCCACAACTATATACTTTTAATACTTGCTTCCGGTGTAATGCTGCAACTGAGGACTTTGATCACATTTGGTCTTGTTCCCAAAATACAATTTCGCTTACTGACCTAATACAAAAGCATAAACAATCTTTCTTGTCTCACCTCAAAGAATCCAATGGATCTAATAATGATACTCTAATTGATGCTATAGACAAATCTTCAATCTGGTATTGCAACTTTTCAATAACAACCTATGTTTTATGGATCTCATAAAAGGAATCATCCCTTCATCATTTTCTTCCGCTATTACTTCTATCACTAAAAACAACCAACTTACCCAAGGCCTATTATCATCCCTATTTGATGATATTTTCTCATCAGCTCATAATTTATGGCTATCACGATGCATCTCATTACAAACTTGAAAAACCTCAAACAATATCAAAGACGATTTCTCGGTTGCTTGGATATCTTCTGGACTTTCACAACCTACACAAACTTCACATAATAACCCCTTCTCCTTTTCTGCAGCTCTCGCTTTTGGTTCTCACTGGTCAAATTTTTGGTACGGCAGTAACCACGCCTTCCCTTCCGGATGTTTGATATCTGTACGTTAGTTTAGATTAGTTTCTTTTCTTACCTAATTTATAGTTTAGTTCGGTAAAGTGCAAGGTTGGTATTGATAAAGTAGTTTAGTCTCTAGATTAGTTTATAGATATTTTTGTATTTTCTGTTTTATTTTGTTTTTCTTATAATTTCATAAATATTAATAAAGATCATGTGAGACTGCCGCACTTAAAAAAAAAAAAAAAAATCATTTTTGCACATTAAAAAATTAACTTTTCCTTTCTCTTCAAAAAACAAAAAAAATGGGAAAAGAAAAAACCTAAAAATTTCACAAAACAATAGTCGCAACTTGCGCACGCACCCTGACTCTCCAACAAAAAATAAAGACGAACCTCTCTAGAAGAAAACCATGACTATCAGGTCGGCCTTTACACCTGAAACTCCAGCAGGACCATCTAATAATGTCACTTCCACCAACATCTTATCAGCGGGTGATATGAGTATCGACCAACTTGTAGATACTGAACTCGCAGAAATAGCATACCGCAATAAGACCTTTGAATATAAAAAAGCTAACTGGACTACCGCACAAAAAGATACAGTAGAAACTACTAACACCAGTCCTTTTCCTCTTTTACAACCAAATGATAATGAAACATCGACCCCCAAGATTGATAATAAAATGGATGAAGACCAAGCGTTTGACGTCTCAGAAAACTTACTAAATGACAAAGATGCTGGCAAAAATACCATTACCTTCGAAAGAGTCCGTAACGCGACTACTTTCTACCTTTACTGCACTGCAGAAACTTTTCTTTTTGGCAAATCTTTCAAAAAAAGATGAACAAAGCCTGCGAGCTCTTCAATGGCGCAGCATTCCTATCGTTTATTGGTGCATCTATCAAACCTGATCTATCAAACAAAATGTTAAAAATTGTCCATTTAGGATTCACAACTCGAGATGACGTTAATCGTGCAATGGCTGTAAAAATTCCCAATATAGATAATGCCACGTTTATACCTCTGGTTACACCTGCCCCATTTAAATTTGATCCAACCCTGTCGATCAAAATCACGGAAATTCCAATTTCAACATCTGAACAGATTATCAGATCTATGTTTGCCAGATTCAGTAAGATCGTTAAGTGCACGATGATGACAAAAAATCTTTGGCAACAAGCGATTATTTTATACGCAGTGAAGACAGACTTGTCTTTTTTTAATTCTCACGCTGGCCTTTTTGTCTTGAAGGATATGGTCAAAGTATACATTTGTTCCCTTACAAATAATGAAATCAAGGTTTGCTCTCAATATGTTTTAAAACTAACAAATCTCCCAAAAGACACTACTGGTAGGGAATTAGAACCTATTGGCAAAGCAGTTAACGTGATCACGTGGATGATCCCTAAAGCGTGGTCAAACTACCAAAATTTTCAATATGCATTTATGCATTTTAACAACAAAAACAATTTTGAAGCAGCACAAAATGGAGATCCTATCGAATTTGACAATAAGAAACTTATCTAGACTGCCCCAGATACTAACTTATGTGCACATTGTTCCATCCCTGGACATGACTCACATAATTGTCAACGTAAAAGACCTACTCCTAAAGACAGACAAACACAAAATCTGTACTAACGATATAAACCTGCGTAGTTTAAAAACTACTCCGCCCCAGCACTTCGCCCCAAAGTCACTTTTGTATACGATCAAGAATTAATGTTTGACCTTAGAAATCCATGCTTGTTTGCTAATAGAACTAAGAATGTCAAACCACCAGTAAAAACCCCATTAACAAGAACCAATGAACCTAAACCTCAGAAGGATAAATCCTCGCTTGACAATTCGATTTACGCAAGGAAATCATGGTCTGACCAAATGGACGAGACCGATGCATCTCATAGATCACCCAAAACACCTACACATGATCTTACAGACACACAAAAAATTTTAAATCAACTGGATGCCATCACCGCAACCTTCGCCACTATCCATAATGACCTTGCTTTCTCAATGCACCATTTCGACGAAATGGAAAAGCATCTCAACATTTCACAATTACACCAAAGAAAGCTGCTACACTCAATAAAGCTGCTAAAGCTGAAGGCGCGATGGATACGGATACTGTTTACGAACTAGAAGTAGATACATCAGACTTCAGAGTTATCGAACAAGAAAAACATATCGCCATCTTGCATGCAGAAACTGAAGAACTACGAAAGCATAATAAAATTACAGTTGATAAACTAAACATTGCCCTCAAAGCCATTTCAAACGTTCAACACATGGTCTTTGACGATACACACCCTTCACACATAATCCTGATTCCTAAACTCAACATGCCTGGTGCTATCAACTTCTTAGAAGATGGCACAGAGATTTCTGCGTCAGAACTTTTCTTTAAATAATTATGATAGTACAACCAACGAATACTAAAATGGTGCCTATCACCATTAATATCGCCACTCATAACACTCATTCCTTTACTCTAACACATAAACAACAAATTCTTTATAATTTATACTCTCTTTACCATTTAGACGTCATCACCTTATAAGAAACAAATTTTAATAAACCATCTCACACACACCCTTAAAACTCATTTGTTCAAATAAATTTGTCCCTTTTTTTAACACTAATTCTTCAACACAAAGTATGGGTTTCGGAGTTAGTTTCTTAATTAAAAAACACTTGACTGACCATGTTTTTCACCACTCCTCCTTTTTCTATCGCATATACTCGATCAGTGTATAAAATTTGAACCAAAAGTTATGTGCACAAGTTGTACTAAAAATAGAAAATTAATGCATGTATTACATAGTATTTCCATTTTTATAAATAATTTATCCATTTTTATATATAATTTATCTATTTTTAGTAATTATTTGTGCACATTTTATGCTGTGTAATATGTGCACATAAAAATTTAATGTGCACATGTGCACATTGTACACATGAATTTTACACACTGTACTCGATAGATTTTCAATTTAAAAACAAACAAAAACTTCATATCATTAACGTTTACATTTCCAGTTCTGATAAAACATTACGTGAAAAAACTTACAAAAAAGCTTTAGATTTATTAAACGATGCATACCAAAAGGATTTCCTTATGATAATCTTAGGCGACTTTAACGCGGATCTATCACGCCCCTTCAACCCTTCAAATTTGAAAACCTTTTTCACGTCGCTCGATAATCCTCACATGATTAACAATCTTAACCTCGTCAAGAATCAAAAATCGAAGGAAGACCTCATTACATATGAAACTAGCACTAGACGCTCGATAATAGACCATATTTTATGCACTCTTCACTAACCTCTGATCTTATCAACCAAACTGTAGAAAAGGTTGATGGAGACTTATCTGACCATGTTATTGTTTATGCAACTATCTCATTAGCATCTATTAATCCGTCTTTCACCCAACGAGCTGCAATCAAGAAATTAGTCTTTTGTTATGACAAAATGTCTGAAGAAAATTGGTCTGCCTTTAGTACTTCAGTTGATCAATGATGCAAAAATACAAGGCTTTACAATATGTCGTTAAATAGCATACACACCACACACCATTTGAACTACTATTGGGATCTTCTTCAGAAAGCAATTATAAACGCTGCCACCAAAATAATCCCTAATAAGTATACATCACATCACAACAGAGACCTTAGACTACGTATCCTTAAATTGATTTATAAATGTATTAAGACAATCCAAAAACTTTGCAAATCTAGCAACAAATGCATTAAGAATAACATCGTCGACCCCAAATGGACCACATGGTGTAAAAAAGCACAAGCTTTCTCAATTGAATATGGCATAATAATTCCTGACATCAGTCACCTTCGCCACAAGAACTCAAGATGCTCCTTCCATTGTTAATTGATCTTCAAAAAGTTCTTTCTATTGCAGCCAAATTAAATGAAGCAGATTTCAAAACTAAAGCCATCAATGATGCTATTGAAAGACGTTGTAATAATTTTGTAGATGACCAAAGATCTATGTTTGATTTACTACTCAATCATTCTCGCATTACTATTACGCTTGGCAGATGCATAAACAACAATAGCCTTAACAAAGAACTCCTTACGGACCCAAAGGAAGTCCAAAATGAAACTGCAAGACACTTCCAAAAAGTAGTAGGCTCTCAGTATTCCAACCCACCTCTCCCTAAGGTTTGGGAACAAGTCTATACACCAGATGAATCAATTGATCCCGATATATACTATAAGCTCATGCAACTTCCTTCAGAGGAAGAGTGGAACAATATCATTAGGGCGCTTCCTAATGGAAAAACTCCTGAACCATTTAAGATTTCCAATGAGATGCTAAAACATATTGGCCCCTTCACAGCCAAATGTTTCTGGATTATAATCTGCAGATGCCTGTCACTCAACCTAGCACCTAGTAGATGGAATCTGGCCTTTGTATATCCAATACTAAAGCTAAAACCTTGGGAATATAACCTAACAAACACACAGCCAATCACGCTCCTCAAATGCCCATGCAAAGCTCTCACTAAATTAATTAATGGCAGACTCTTAAATACTTTGTCTACCAACAACATTCTCAAAGGAAACAACTTCGCTGGTCTACCTTGCAGGAGTACCTTCGAACTAATTCATATATTTGACAATATCAATTATGATACCTCGTTTCATCACAATAATCTTTGGATTTTATTTCAAGATATGTTCAAAGCATATGACCGTGTTAATATTACCATGT
>CAJVPP010003238.1:0-12202 GCA_910592005.1 Funneliformis mosseae | reverse complement strand
ACTTTTATATGCCAAATATGATTTTTAGGTCAAAATATGTTCAGATTTAGCATTAACTCATTTTTTATTTTTCCGGCTGTTTCCCCCTTTTCTATTACAAAGGTCCCATATAACAATAATGACATTTACGCCTGATCTATTCCATATTATTTTTAGCATACTTGTATACTGATGGTGGGATTTTTTGTGGCTAATTCAGTTCTAGTTAATAAAATTCAAATTATTTTAATAATATAGCTAATCAATTTTAATAACTGATAATTTTCATTAATATAATTTAATGAAATCACATGAAAAAAAATTATTTAAATTTTTTTAATGACAAATTTTTTAATAGAATGTGCTATATGAAAAATTTATGGTATTTTTTATACATTATATTAATTTATACTTATCATAGATTACTAAAATATTTTATATATACTTAATCCTAAAATTGTATTAAAAAATTATTTTAAATAACCTAAATGACTTCAAATGATAATGTCATGCAAGGTTATTTGTCATTTATAAAATGACTTATTTAAATGACCAAAATAATGTGATCATTCAAAAGTCATTTGAGAGTCATGTTAAAATGGTCAAATGACCTAGTTATTTGCCATCACTGCCTTAACAAACTAACAAATTTTTATCATATAATTAATAAAGTATAATCTTAAATAACATAAAAATTATATCTTTGCCAATATCTATTTCCTTAAACATAAATCATCAATCAAGATGACCTGACCCTTCAACTAAAATAAATTTGTATTTATTTCTTTCATAGTTTATAACTTAAACTTCCAGTTAGCAAATAAACTTTGTTATCCTAATGATGTAGAGTTTAGGCTTAATAGCACTGATTGGTCAATTTTTTGCCATTGATTGAGCAACAATAAAGATTGCACAATCATACTTCCTTCTTTTCATATTCATTTTCAGCCAAAAAATTATTATATTCCTTTTTAAGTTACAAATTCTTACAGCAAATAAAAGATGTCAAAATATTCAAATGCAAAGATTTAATATTTACAATCTTCTAACGTTTAATTATGCTATTATGAATTCAATTATTCCATTTATTTTCTTTTCACTGATTTATTAGTAAACGCATTAGAAGTTTTAGAAGTAGAATCTGAACCTGAGGTTGGAATAAGACTTGGTTCAACAGCTGGTTTAACAGGGTTGAAAAATGGATTATCATCCAAGATTACCGCTTTTTATCTTGAAGAAATTTCATTTAAAACCGATAAAAAGACAGAGATAGATTGCTCAAACACTGATCGACATCTTTATTCAATTGATCGTAATGCTTGTGCACCATTTCAATCACTATCAAATCACATTGAGGGAGGTGCGTGAGAACGGCCTAAGTTAGATTCATGAAATTAAACTTACTTGATATCTGTCGAAATTACCCTGAAAGTAGAAAATAAAAGATAAATATCCATAACTTTATAACCATTCAAGTTAGCAAAATATTTCTACAAGTTTCCTTAGGCATTTAAATCTTCTATGCAATTAGAATAAAGCGTTTGTTATGAATTACTTAAAAAGAACTTGAATTGATAATTTTATTAAATTAACGAAAATATGAATAAGCCCATATAAAATATTGTGTTAGCGGTGCGTGAGATTTCTACTTAAGAAAAGTTCGAACGCTGGGTTTAATTATCCATATAATAATGACATCTCATAATAACATAGTTAATCATATGATCCGTAACGCAATCCTCCATACAATATTATAAAGTTAAATACTTCGTTTCTCTTATAGAACTAGAAGACATTCCAAAGAATCTTGTATTATTAGATGTAAGTATTCATTCTGGATCTAAATTTCCTAAGTAGCTATTTCATTCTTAGCATAAGATTAACTTAACATCTTTATATAACTCGATTTAAAAAAATAATCATCAATATCTTTTCCTTTTCTAAAAGTTTGATTACATATATTTTACTTGATCCGTATAAATGGAATAAAAATAATAATTTTTACATACATAATAATACATTGCCATTTGAGACGATTTTAATTGAGAATTTTGTTTTAATTAATGTATAAAGTCCCCGGAAAAAAAACATATAGTATGCTAGTTAATATGCAAAAGTTCTAAAAATTTTCGTAGCGATTTTCCAGCAAAATTTTCAAAAAAAGAAAAACAGGCCGTATATCGACCTTTAAGATTTGACAAGTAAATAAATTATATTATATAATCAAACATTATTTTTAAAGTTTCTGGCACTTGTTTTAACGTTTGCCAAATTTTTATTAAAGGAAAACCGCGAAAGTTTCGAGGATACCAAAAGTTTTGAAGGTAATAAAAATCATAAAATCATTGAGATTTTATAATTACCCTTCAACCTTTGAAAATCCTGATTTATATCCAGATACAATTACAATTCGAGGTCAATTAATTAATTTTTAATTTGAGAAAAACTCGCGTTAATATTTCTTAACTTTATTCATTATTCCGAATCTCTTTCAAGATCTCTAAAAAAAAATGGGCGGCATGGAACTTTAATCATATGAGACCTTGGCTATTATTACGATCTAGCCAATGACTACACGTGTTAAATCTTTGCAAATTTTTGTTAAATCTTCAAAAATTGTCGAAGCTATTAAATTCGAAATGTTCGTAATCGTCGAAATCCTCAACACTGTCAAATTTCTTTCAAAAAATTCCCGCAACAACTTTGGATCGTGACACAGGAAATGAAATAAATATATCTTTGACAAACTTTTTATGCTGTATCTTATAACATTATTTTAAATGTTAGAATAGTTTAATAATCTAAATTACTTTCATTTAATTCTACTTTCAAAACAACTAAATGAGCTAAATTGTGATAATTTTAAGTTGATTCTTAGTTGTTTATTGGACATTCTTCGTCTCAAAGCAACAGATGCAAGTTAGAATATAAAAATTCTTCGTCATAATGGTTCATCGCAAAAAATTTATTTATTTTTTTTTTTTGAAAAAAAAAGAAGCGCGTAAGTACTTTAAGTTAAAGCAAAATCCTTATTTTGATTTTACTTAAACTTTATTTTATACAAGTGAATGAAGTTAAAGAATTCGTCTATAATATTTTGTATTTTTATTATTTTCTTTTTTTTGGATCACTTTCAAGTTTCAATTTATTTATTATCATTGTAATTATATCAATGGGATGCAGGGACATAAAAAAAGAAAAAAGTATCTAGTTAATTATTTGATGAAAATTATTATCTCGAGACAAATGAAACCTCAAATGAGCTTTATTAAATTTCACATTCACATATTAAAGTTTGTATAACTTTATTTACTGCAAAATGCATTAGAACGAAAATATGATTAAAATACACATTTTTCGCCTCAGTTTTACTTTACTAATATCATTTTAATGAAGATTCAATAATTTCATAATTTTCCAAAATGAAGTTTAATGATAATATATTTATTTTCACGATATTTGCAATTCTTTCGTTTGCTATATTACCAAACAAAAATTCTTTTACGTATTATGAGAACGCCAACAAGAGTAAACCACTATATTTAAAATAGTTAGTTATGATGATAACACGATTGTCCTCCGCATAATTCGCCGCGATTTATCGATACCTCGTGAAAGTGGTATAACTTTGTTCACTTCTTACGATTTATCCTGATGGAAATTTATACCAGTTCACACTAAATTAGATATTCAAGGTTTTAACTATTGTATAAAAACCAGTGTTTACGGAATTCTCATTCTATTGAAATTTATCCAATAAGAAGTAATTTTTTGTTAATTACTTACGCGGAAGTAACGGATCTAAATGATCTTTTCACTTACAATGAAATCAATGGTCATTAATTTAAATAGAAATATTTTTTTAGATTAAAGATCCGCATAACCCGGCTTGGCTTGGCATAACATTATTTCAAGCCGAGCCACTTTTATTTCGGCTCAGTTCGGCTGGGGCTATCAATCCAATTCAAGCCAAGCTAAGTCAGCTTGTAAACCGGCTCGTTCGGCTTACATTTCTTTTTCAAAACGCTCCGGAAGCGACATCCCACAAGGAAATCGCTCCGGAAGCGACATTCTAGAATGAAGTCGCTCCGGAAGCGACATCCCTGAAGGAATTGCTAAGGAAGTGATATCCTACAAGGAAATCGCTTCCAGTGCTGTTTCATTCTAGAATGTCGCTTCCGGAGCGATTTCATTCTAGAATTCACTTCCGGAGCGATTTCCTTGTGGGATGTCGCTTCCGGAGCATAAGCGAAATAAAAGCATCGAATATGCTTTATTGAAATCTTTCTTGATTTCAATTCAATAAAATTTATATTGAAATTGAAATTTGAATCATAATATCAACGTATAATGCAGTATTTAATAATAGATAAAATTTCTAAGTTTTATTGGACGTGACTCTTCAATCCACCATTACATTACACTCGCTATGAAAACATAATATAAATAATAAAAAACAACAGGAAAATAAAAATATTAAATGCTACGGCCGCGATCGAACCGAAACGTGGATAAAAATTGAAAGCAGACTTAATTAATGCTGCGGCCCGATAATTCGTCAGAAAATAAATAAATAAATAAATTAATGAAAAAATCCAAAAAGAAATTTTTTTATCCCTAAAGTTAAAATACAAAAACCACGAATCAATTGCGAAAATAAAAATAAAAATAATAAAAGATAAAGCATTAAACCCTTCGCCACAAATCTGACTCGAAGTTCTCAAAGGCGAAAAATTCTCGGACTTGAAAGAAGAATCTAGAAATGGCTAACATCTTGATTGACGCATTATTATTTATTTCTAAGCTAAAAGTAATAATATAAAAGAAATGATTAATCTTTTATATTCCCGATCTAACCAGATTTTAATAAACTTTCCTATAAAGGATTTACTATATTTAATTTTCATAAATTAACGTTGAATATTACGAATAAAAAACTAGAAGCCTATAAACGCAAATAGCAACTTTATCTCCTTTCTAACACGAATTTTTGTCAGGATATGAATCTGAAAATCAAGCAAAGGTTAGAACAAATGAAGGTTAGGTAGAGAATTATTTGCAATGCAAGTATAAACGCACCTCAATCCATTTAGTACTAGTGAAGCATTTTTTCCAATAGTATCCCAAGTGCACGTGACCATGTGAACTTTTGTGAAATTGCTAGGATTATGTTTGAAATATACAATTTGAACACCACTCTCCAACACTTTATCTGACCAATAGGGGTAGGATGCTAATGGTCACGGTCATGATCGGTCATAACTGGTCATAACCGTGACCGACCGGTTGACCGACTTACTTGAGACTGAACAACCATGTTTTATAGCAAAATTCAAAGTATGCGGGACACTCGACAAATTTTATGCCGGGTATTTGTCGGGTTGTCGGGTATCAATAACACGTTAAATATATTATTAGTGTAACTCGTGTTTTATATAAATTAGATTTTTTATACGACTATTAAAATTTTCATTGTAATACTCTTACAAAAAATGGAATTGCATGTCCTATTTGTCTTATTTGCTTAGATTGTCAAAATAATTATGGTCAAAATTGCACTTGTCAAGCAAGAGAAATGAAATGGAAAAAAAAGAAAACTGAATAGTAAATAGTGTATCATGATTGGTTATCACGTGTTTATTGATATTTTTTTGAAACTGCCGACCGACAACCCGACAAATATTCGGCATCAAATTTGCCGAGTATCCCGCATACTTTGAATTTTGCTGTAAATAGTAAAAACATTTTGTATTAAATTAATAAAATCAACATTTTATTTTAATTATTTATAAATTAAAATTTTTAAATTTTAAAAATAATTAAATTCCGCATTACTAAATAAAAATGACGAAGTAATTTTAAAAAAAAAGTCATGCCAACAAGTATTGAAGCAAGAATCAAAATTATAATATTTGACTAAATTAAAATTTCTATTAAGTCAAAACTGCTCAATTATATTATTATTAACCGGTCAGTCAACCGGTCAGTTAAAATCGGTCAGTTAACCGGTCGGTCGGTCAAAGGCCTTTGACCAACCGTTGACCAACCGTTGACCGACCGTTGACCGACCGTTGACCGACCACGACCGACCGTTACCATTCCTAAATAGAGGTAAAATTCAGCATCATCTTCACACGTAAATTTGATGACCCATGTCTCAGTCACGGAAAGACTTTTTGCATAAACAAGTACGCGATCATAATGTACATCGAGCTGTATTTTCGTTGGAGTTGCTAATAATTCGAGAAGTATTAATTGGTCATCTTAACCACTATATAAGTTATTACTGTTTATCTTTAGGTGACATTGTCCGGTAATTTCAATACCTTCCTTGGAAAGCCAGTTTACAAGAATCCTATATAACTCATTTCCATAGGTGTTTTCTCGTGGAACTCACATTTTTGTCTTGCCACTAACAAGTTCAGACGCAATTTTGAACGATCGAGATGATCCCATTTGGATTATATCTTTATCGAAGTAGCAGAGTGCCTCCTTTAAAATACATAAAATGTCCAGATCGTTGTCATTTCGCAGGGGAGCCACATTTAGTGGAGATGTTGGGTATTAATTAGGAATGATAAATTACCGGAAGAATATAAATCTATGAACGGAGAAGTGATTCTAAATATTTTGAATTTCGTAGGTCTACTTCATATATCAAGACACCTTCGGATGCCTGAAACCTGACTAATGCAAGTTCATTATAGTCATGATTCTCACGGGATTAAGGGAACCAAGAAATCTAGTACGAAGTAGATTCATGGCGTCTCAAGCATCATCCGACATTAAAGATTTGATCATTCTCGAAAATGTTGAATAATTAGAAATTTCCGTTCCCAAATTATAGATTTTGTAAAGTATCCATGATGAATATTCTCCATTAATTTCTTCAACTTCACAAGACCAGTATGTCTATTAAAAAAGAATTCACATAATTAACAATATGAACTATAAAATTACTGCATAAAAAAAAAATGCTGGCATGGGAGCCTAGGATCTTATCTAGACCATTATACATGACATTTGATCACTGAAAACAGTTGCACAGATAACATATCCGTTCGTCGATGTGTAGATATCATCTACGATCCGATCATCGTTTTTAAGCCATGGTCATTCATAAATCCTTAAAAATAAGTTTTACTTGTTCATTGGTGAAATTCGGGTTTTGCAAATGCATAGTTAATATTGAATGGTGACAGAGACCGATATGACATGTTCAAATCTAAGATGCTGAATATGCCAATTCCAATGACGGATTTTATTACATTTAAAGGTCCGGTTTAATAACACGAAGGTTAGATAAGAACAAGTTGCAGACTTTGTCGAGTCTTGATGAAAGTAAAATATCTATATCGTCAAAGAAAAGAACTATGTTCTTTCTACCCCCATTAAAATAACTCCAAATCTCTGCATTGTCCGAAAATACTTCCATTATGTCGTCAAATGTTTCCATAACAATATTATAAGATTTAAAAGATTTAGTATCCCCGAGTTCAATCTTATATTTATTAGCTAGTTGCCTCCTGATACTTCTGGCAACAATCGTCCAAAATTTATCAACACTTTCAGATAAATAGCTAAGGCATAACTATTTAGCAGAATGGAGAAACAAGAATAAGAAAATTAGTGTTCACTTCTCAAGCAACGCAATAGTAAGTAAAACTTGCGTGTACCGTGTTACATCACATATTCACCTTCACAAATTAATTCGATTAATTTTTCGTTCGTTTCGGCCCGGTCCACGAAATAGACATTTTTATTTTCCCACGGCATTATTGTACTGTTGACACTAAATTTCTTTTTATTTGGTATTGAGAATGTGCTAACTAATAAAACAAAAGTACTTGTAAGAACGAGTGCATGAAATCAAACAAATGTTTATCTTACACTCTTCCTAAAATTTTCTTTTTCCTTTGAGTCCTAAGAAGTTTAAGATGTTCAATATTAATGTCACAGTGCATGTTCGTTATTTACTATGATATAAAGCTTACTTGATGTTCAATTTCATCGTCTAAATTGGATTAAAAGACAAAGAAAAGTTAGTTGAGATAACAAAAATAGAAGACATAATATTTTTAAACATACCAGAAGACAAGAAAATTATTCTCAAAAATTCAATTTTCCCTCAGGCGTTGGAATTTATTAAGTACGCAAATCACATCATTTATTTCTTCGAGAATTTTTATAGAAATAAGCGTATAAATACAAATGATTTATTGAAAAAATTGCGCTTATAAATAAATAAACTTTGATCAAACTCATGTAAATATATAAAAATCAATTTTCACGTAATTATTTGATTAATTCGTGAGATAACCTGTGCTAGTTCTTGTGATCAATGATCTAGAGGTTGGAACCGGTTAATTTTTAACCGGTCAATTAACCGGTTAAAACGGTTAACATGTTAACCGGCTAAAGATTTTTTTTAACCGGTTAAAATAGATGAATTTAAATCTGGCCGAAATTCATTTTCCAGCCAGAATTAAGATTTTTATGATTGCAAATTATTGTCTAACTCTGGCCAAATTTACAAAGATAATTTTAACCGGTTAATTAATCGGTTAACAAATATTTTAACCGGTTATTAACCGGTTAAAGAATTTTCGGCCGGTTCAAACCTCTACAATGATCACAACTAGTTATTGCTTTTCTAACTTCAATAAAACATTTGATTTTTTTACGTTTTAATTTTAAATTTGCGAATACGTAGTATTTCAAAATTAAGTGTTCACAACCATGCCATGTTAAACTTCATTTCAATTTGAGGACATTTTATGTCCGCATGGAAGTGTTTTCTGAAACAAAATTTAGCATAAAAAAAATAAATACATATGAAGACAACTTGCATTTCTTAAGCAGTAGTTATCCTTACCTTAAAGAATCCACCATACAACTAACTTGTGCAAATTTCTCAGGCATACCCAAACCAAATTATGAAGGATTTCCTATTCGTAATAGGAGCCAACATATTTCCATCGATTCAGAATTACCAATAATATACATCCTTTCTAGAGCACGTGACAGATATCAGGTTTATCAAGACCCAGAGAAATTACGAACTAAGAAAACGACGATTCTTCACCTTGGAAATTATCAAAGCTACTTGATGATATAACGATTTTTCCGAAGCATCTCATCATCACGATAACTTTCTTCCATTTCAGCATCTCGATTACAACAAATGATTCCACGTCATTCGAATATTTAGCAGAATTGTCAATATCAATTAGATTCGGATAATAGTATGCCTAATAAAATCGGAAATTTTCTTCTCTTCTCTCTTCTCTGAATTAAAAGTTAAATTTCTCAATTATAGCTGCTGCTTATTAATTTAATGATAATTTTTCCTAAATTGAATTCATACTAAGGGACAATGTTGGATAGAAAACCATAAAGTTGGCACGAACATATTTTCTATAAATTCTTCCACCTCATAATACTACTAATGCTGAGATCTAATAACCTATAGATTCAAAGATTTTCTTTCCTCTAAAACTTTTTTCAATGTATCTTAATTTGTAAATCCGGAGGAACGGAATTCGCTGCAGCAACTTCGAGGACGAAACACTTTAATTACGGTTAACGTCTTCATGTCTTCAATTAAGATGGCGATCACTTCCACTAGAATTTATGATCATGGTAAAATGATAATTCGATTTAAAATAAATTCTTCTTTTAGGAGAATAATCTTTAAAAAATAATATTTTTTTAGGATAATGTGATAAAAATGATTTTTTAAGATATATTGTTTAAAAAGAAGTGATTCTCTTCCCCCAAAAAGTATTTATATAACATTTTCACGTGGAAACGGTAACCCTCGTACCTGGTTAAGTAATTATTTAGGTAAACAATCAAGTCAAAAAATTGCGCCGATACGAATTGGACAAATAAACTTACGTTCATGTGAAATTACCATTTAAATCAAACTGGTTACAACGAAACAATTGTCAAGATTAAAAAATTGTCTTTGTCATTTTTAGCTAGAGCTTGTAGTTCGATTTTTTGCCCCAAAATGTTTCGCCTGGAAAATTTACTTTACGATTATAATTTATTTCCCGATAAATTCGATAAATTTAATTTGATTTTTGATTTTGAATTTGTATTGATTTAATGTAGAGCGAGGCAACATTTAATTATTAGGATTCATTTTGAATTTAGATTTGTCATATTTATCTGCATTAATATGAAAGTATATTAAGATCATTTATCAATTTCTTTTATTATTAAAATGACGAAAAATAAATTCATAAAAAGAAAGGACAAAAAAATATAAGGCAATTAAAGACAATATTTTTGCAATCATAAAAATCTTAATTCTGGCCGAAAATTGAATTTGGCCAGAGGTAAATTCATCTATTTTAACCGGTTAATAAAATCATTTACCTTCCAATATTTAGCTTGTCTTTAAGGGTTTTATATAGGTGAGGGAGATAGTTTATATACAACAACTTTAAAGAAATACCTTTTACCTAAAAAGAACATATTCAGAACTTTCCGTATAATTAGAGTTTGCTTATTAATGATTCTTTTAAATTCAGTCACTATACTAACCACCAAAAAAGGATATTTCGTTACTATCGAATGAGTACAAATTATTATATATTTTCACTAGCATCGGATTTACCTTCTATAATCAAACTTTTTATTTAATACAACTCAATTTCCTTCGGAAAAATCAAATTTGATCCCACACTAATTCTAATGCAGTAGATTTATCAGCGCAGTATTTGTGTTTACTAAAATGGAAATTACAAAATCTTAACCACGTTAAAAGATATACGAGAGTTACCGTATTTTCATGTGAAACTGTCTAAACTTTAAAGTACTTTTGAGGTGGGAATCGCTTATTAAACAACAATATATGGGAAGTTTGCTAGCTCGAGAAATTTTTTAACAACATTTTGGTTTTTATTGCATTTAGTTTTGATGTTATTAGATTAAAATGTAATAAGGTTTTAATTTTAGTCACAGCGCCCGATTTTCCTAGCAATCTTCCCATATCCTTAATAAAGAATTATTTTAAATGAACATTTTATGGATTATTTTAAGAGATTAATTCCCTAATAGAAAGAATTTATTTAAAAACAACAAGATTTCTAATAAATATTGAAGGTTAACTGAAAGAAATTAAATAATAGGTTGTGAATCTAAAGAGGACTTCACCTGCAATAAACATTCAAATTTATTTTTTAAAAAAATTCGCGCGCGCATAATTTATTAGAAAATAAAATATTGCATAAGATCAAATTTCCTTTTTGACTATTGTTGTATTCAGTTCTTTCGTTTATGTATTTATAAACAATTTATAATGTAAGCAGAAGGTTTTTATGAGTAATAATTGAATAAAAATGAAGTAATATTGACAAGGATTTATTTAATATTATCAATTTAATTAATCAGTGTCGCCTCAACGTCGGCGCTCTACACTTTCGTTAAATCAATATATAAAACTAAGTAAATGCCAATTTCTAAGACCTAATTAAATAAAACTACGCAATTACGAAACTGTTACATAAAAATTGTAACATAAATTACTAATAAAATCGGAAATTAAAATAAAACAATAATTGTGTTACAAAATGCGAAATTATAAAATTAAAAGGGCGAAAATCGAAATTATCGCGAAGGTGTAAAGGGAAGATAGCAAAGGGAATGTTTTCAAAGAAATATTCTAAAGGCGAGCATGGAATATTGAGCTGTTTTAGTATTTCTGGCTCGTATTTATAAAAAATTTTTAATTAAGCCAACTGGCGTCTTGACAAACTGGCACTGTGACAAACTGGCATCTTGACAAACTGGCACCGTGACAAACTGGCAAATGATCGTTAAAGGGACTAACTGCAATTATCAAGAGCGATCTTCAAATAAAATTATTAAGATTTCGGCCAGAATTTGCATTTAATCGTAACGCTAATGAAAAATCTTGATTCAAAAATTGCAAATATATTGGTTATTTTAGATTCACTAGTAAAGTAAATTTCCAAATTTGAAAAGACAGAAAGAAGAAATGTAACCAACACGAAACTAATTTACTATTTTAAATTTCATTTTATTCCTATTGAAAATAATTTGCAAATAATAAAGATGGGTGTAGTGCTCCGAGCCGGTCGAGTTGACCCGGGTTGATCGACCCGACTCGAATTTTTTCTCGAGTCGGGTTTATCATTTTTATGACACGAGTCCTAATTCGATAAAACCCGTCGGGTCAGGGTCACGTTTT
>CAJVPP010003237.1:0-12206 GCA_910592005.1 Funneliformis mosseae | reverse complement strand
CCATTTTTATATATAATTTATCTATTTTTAGTAATTATTTGTGCACATTTTATGCTGTATAATATGTGCACATAAAATTTAATATGCACATGTGCACATTGTGCACATGAATTTTACACACTGCCCTACACACTGCCGAGGAAAAAATCCTGTGAGTGGGCTAATAGGATATTTAGTTTATCATACTCTCTTCCTCAGAACAGTATTAGTCTGTATTATTCATCACTCAAATAAATTCTCTTTTTTCTTTCTTTAGAAATATCTTACCTCTGGTAAAATTTTGAGAAGAATAGTATGGCGTGAGGAACCTCGATCATATTGATTCTTCACAAATGCAACAGCCTGCTCAATAATACTTTGCAGCTCATTTTGAGATATTCAGAGATTGTCTTCGATTCCTTAATAGATAACAGACCCAGCAGTAATGTTCTCTTCCTCAGCATTTAACAAGAAATTGTAAATTTTAGTGTATAAATCGGCAGGCATAATAAAAATAAAAAAAGTTATAATGGTTATCATTCCAGTATACTACCCTTTTAAATGACATTCTCTCTAAACTCACATTCATGTTGGGGAAGAGATAGGAGAAAATATGCAAAGCATTTTGCGCTAAAAGTTTGTGTTCAAAGATAAGGGTATGTGGAATGTGTATTAAAGATCTCGACATTTAGAATGGTATTAGAGATAATACATATAGACTTTTTTTATATTTCACTCACCCGTTCACTTAATAGTTAATACTAAGACCTGACAATGTTATATAAATATATTCTAGTCGAAATCTAGTAGAAATAGACTCTAGTATCGGAGGAAATAAACTCATAAATAAAAGCTATTCAGATAGAAAAAAAAATTCAAAATATTTTGAGGGATCAGTTTATGTGTGAAATTATTTTATCACACAAGCATAGTTTCATAGATGATTTGTGAACTATCATATATTATATCATATATACTTTAATGAGGATTAAAAACATGCTAATTTATGTCGCACACTGTTCTCCTACATGCATTGTGATAGAGTGAAGTAAAAAATATATAGTTTTTTATTGATAATATTCAGAATCTTGATCAGAGCTGGGAATTTTGTCAGAGTCACATGAGATGTATTCCCTTATACTGTTATACGCATACATTCATTCCAATATAATTATTCATTCCAAAATGCGAATATACTAACTGGATAATTTCACCACGTGATTTATTCAGATAAGCAGTTACCTGTCTATAATAATATTCAGAATCTTCAATCATTTTTACTGATACTTTGTGGAATCTTACAAATAATTGAATTTTCTTATCTTGTATCCAATTACCACCTAAAAACTTCTCCTCATCAGTAGTACCATCATTTCTCAGCGCATTTCAAATTTGAGATGCGAATAACGCAGGTCTCTTCTTGTAACTTCTCCAAGCCTGTTGGATAACTCTTACATTATTAATTAAGCAATTTACAATCCTTTTCTTAATTTCATTTGAATATTCATAAGTATAATTATTCAAGCCTTTTTTGAATATAAAACAATATGCTAGATAAATCTCATCAACTTTAACAGAACTGAGCGATGATACACTCTTTTGGATTAGCGCTCCTCCCTTTTTCACATTCTTTTGTATGTAAATAGAATATGCAAGATTCTTTTTAGCCATTCTAGCAATACATTTATTAAGGTAATCGCTTGCACATTTGATAGTATTTTTACAGATAAACACCAAGGAGTCGCATACAGTGCAATAAATATTAAATGAGCGTCTCTCAGCTTTAAATTTCCCATCTATATATGATCTTTCAATCATCTGGATAAACCCATTCTTCAAGAAGTATTTTGGATTATATTCGAGAAGTTTCTTGAATAGATAATGAATATGAGAACACCACATTTCTGGTATTTCACCACTATATCTATATTGCAGATTGTTTAACGCCTACATTACTACAGGATTTAAACCAGAATAGTTAGTTTTAACCATTTTACAGATATAGGATAGCAGTTTAGTGATTTATAGCATTTTAATGACTTATAGTGATTTATAGCAAGTATATGATAATAAAATATCAGATTCATTTTTATTCGATTGCAAGCTATTATCAGAAGTTTATATAAGATTCACATCTGACTGTATACATATTCACATGCATGTAAGGGATTTTCCAATGGCATAATAGCTAATCAGAGGTGTATGATATATATCATATCACAGGAATCAGGCGCTTTTGCATGTGAGTAAAAATAATTTATTAAATGCTTTATATGTTTATAATGTTTTCGAAACTACATATAAATTGATTATCAAAGAATCTTTTCACTACTATTCATGATATATGTATTCACAGGCGCAGTAAATAAAGCGCAGTAAACACGTGATGGTTACGTTGGCGTTAACTCGAGAGGACGCAATCAGCATTGGAAAAATGTTCTATAATATTATGAATTTGTGTGAAGGTTAGCTTTGAAATGTAATCTGCACTATATGATTTAACTCACTTGATTTTTGACATTCCTATCCCCCTAATTTCTTCACAAGATGTAGGGTGACAGTTTTGTCCAAACAACTTATAGATATTCCTAGCTTTGATAGTCTTCTTATGCAAACTATCTTTTGTAAAGCTAGGTAAATGTTATGCAATTTCTTCATATACTCGGGTTCTAGCTTGTTGATCATTAAGCCTGCTATTACTATTCATAGTCTCCTTGACTCTTTTTTTAAAGCTTTTGCGAATTGATACAAATACAAAATTTCATCTTGGTTGGCCTTCATGACACATTTTTTTGCGAGACTTGCTTTTTTATAATCGCGTTAAATTTTATGAAATAGACCCCCACCCTCTTCACTATCATTTTCTTCTTCAGGTTCTCTAGGTATAGACAATTCTTACAACAAACTTTGTATCTTGTCCTGTTCGCGAGAAATTTTAGGAGATGATTCTCTTGATGACTGAATTTGTGCATTGTCAGTATTATCTCTAGTTATTTGATTAGTCAAATTATCTGCAGAACTTTCCATATCTATAGTAAGACTTGTTGTTTGATCATGCGTAATAGTTTTAGTTATTTTTTCCTCTTGATCCATAAGAGAATCATGTCTATTAATCCTAGGTCAAGCAAAAGTTCCAATTTACCTCCTATAGTATCATCATTTAGGGGGCCTTTTTTCCTGAAATCTTTATCCTTAGATACCATGTGATATTCACCAGAAGCTAGTATAAGTTTCTCATTAATAAGTTTGATAGGTGATATACAACTAGAAATAGGGCATAAAGGAAAATGCGTTTCTGATTGTATAATATATTTTTCAAAACATATTCAATAGTATATATGTCCACATGATAATACTGTGAATGAATGAAGTAGTAAGGCAAGAATTCCTTCATCGCAGAAGTGGCAAGGATTAAGTTTCAGGATATGTTCATCAGTTATTTCAGAAGTGTTTCTTAGGAAATTTAGCGAAAGTACTTTAAGTTGAAAAATCTCTATATTATCCGCATGAATTTTTGAAAGACTTGCTGGTAGTTCGCTAGTCATACTGTTAAATCATAAAGAAGATTTCTCACTCTTTTTTCCCTACATAAATATTTTTTCATATATCAAGACTAAAACGAAATTAGCCTTACCCCAAGAAAATTTATCTCAGAAATGAACGTCTCAGAAATGAGTATCTCGAAAATAGACATCTTAGAAATGAGCATCACAAAATAAATATCACGAATAAATCAGGATCAATGATGAAAAGATATGTATAATACCAATTAATTAGTATTATTCGATCTTGCCATAGCAGATAAAAAGACTATCTCACTTTATCTTTATGTTATGATCCTTTTTAAACATATATCACAAAAAAAGACTACTATACTTTCAGTTAAGGTTACGATCATCACAAAATATGAAAGCCCCTGAAATAAATATAGCAATCCCTCCTGAAAATCTTTGATTGAAAAAGAAAAGTTTTCCAATTATTTTCCTTTTTTCTCATGTTCATTCGAAAAAAAGAAAGCTATCTTGATAGGCTATTATATAAAAAAATAGGATAGGCGAGCTTCTGTAGTGCTGAAGGTGCAAAGGAGGCATAAATTCAAAAAAAGAAAGCCTATCTCTAGAATTATAAAAAAAACATATCCCTAGAATTATAAAAAGAAAAAAAGGTTGGTCATCTTCTGCAGTGCCAAAGGTACAAGGAAGGGAAAATATTTCACTAAACACTGGCTTATCTTCCGCAGTACCAAAGCTATAAGTGAGGAATTTATTTCTGAATTTCAACTAATATTGTATCAATTTTAGCTAACATGGAATCCATTTCTATTGACTGAGACTTTTGAGAATCAGATTAGGGTTTTAAACCATTTGTCTCAGGAACAGATTCAGATTCATGATCAAAAAAAATAATATTAATGATAAGCATCTGACTCCAGATATTCACATAGCTCAGGATAATCAAATACGCTTACAACTCTGTTTTATATTTTTGACAGTTATAAAACCAGTTGTCTTATCATATGTATGCTAATATTTGACAGGATTGCATAGTGGCAAAATATTGTGTGGGATTAGTGATGAACTAACCTGCGGTCTTGCGCTGATTATTCCTTGATTTTTTAGCCATACCTGATGATTTGTTCGTTTCAATTATTCTATGATCTGGAAGCTCTGCCTGTACTTAACCTTTCTATTTTTAGGTTGGTAACATTCATCTACCTGGTCCCTCTGAGGCCCCTCCTCTATTTCTTCAGATGAACTGGACTCAAATGATTTGAAGAATGACATAGCATCATATAAAAAATAGATTTCCTGACAAATACTTTTAAGATTTTGGCATATTTTAGTTATATCACGTTCTAAATCCATAAGAGACTCCTTGATATCCTCAACAGTGTTTATTTTTTCTTTTTCTGAATATGTGTAATATTTTTAGAAGGCATTTTCTATATTCATGAAAAAATAAACTGAATATTTATTGCGTCAGAACAAAATCTATAATATTTATATTGGTGCTATAACTTGTCTCGCTATTGCATATATGTATCGTTCACTAGTCTAGCTTATGGAGGTGGGCTAGATAAAAATGTTGCTCTTCTCTAAATAAAATTCTCGCAAGATTATCATATTTTCTGCCCTTTCACAATACAGTTTTTATGACTTTGACTTACGCAAGTTCTATATCCTTATGATCACCATTTTTGTATTGTTTCTACTATTACAATAAAAAAACTTTAATTAATAAAATTATATTCTTTGATAATTTTTTATCCAGAAAAAATAATTGTTATAAAGCATCTATTCCTTGACATGAAGTTTAGCTTTCATAGCCCTTTCTTCTGCTTCCTCAGGAGCTATTTCAGATGCCACCAGGTGTTTATATAATCCTATTCGCCAATGTCCATATGGGAGGGTTCAGATTCCATCAAGTAAGATCCAGCGCTTGTTATCATATGAATTCAGCCTATCTTATTTACCCTCTCAAGGTAAATTTGATGATCGTAATTGCGGAAACCATACATATCATGTCAGATTAGTTTCTTATTCATAAAACATTCTAGGAATTTATCATATTGAAGTTCTCGCTTAACCACGCATTTCTTAACACCCTTTGCCTTCTGGATATCATGCTTTTTCTCCCATTTCTTTTCATCCTGAGATTTTCTATATTGTTTCTCTTCTAACTTTTTTTCATAATCTGCATCCGTCTCAGGGATTTTAGGATCATGTCCTACTAGAAGAACTGAATACATTTTTAGCTTTAAACATACTGATTTGCCTATTGGATTTCCCTTTGTCTTATCCTTCATCAGAAACAAGTCTCCCGAATAGTTAAGATCGAAAATATCTGGTCTTTCTACCTGATCTTTATAGATATCCTCGGTTTCTATCAACATGATGAGTGAGTCTGTGTCAGTATATAGTAAACGGACCTTATCTCCATAGCGAGGCTTTATGTAACCGTATCAAAAGTTGAACATCATAGCCTTGCTAATGTCGAGAATTGCCTGCCTTACATAGATTGGTTTGTTTAGCGATACTGTACTTTTTAACATATGAACAGCTGTAATTCCTCTATCGAATTGTTTGAAACCCACAAATAATGGAGAACTTGCTAGACGCCTAATTTTTTTATCCTCTTCTATTCAGAGTAGTTCTACTCTCATATATTTTCGAACATTTTCCATCTGTTTATCAAAGACTGCATTATTCTTTAGCTTATAATACATAACCTCAAACTCATTTCCATTAGCTTTAGCAATTTTACGCTTGCGAATATTTTTCTCAATATAGTCTTTCATCTATAGAGACTGCCTGAACTTGAGAACGCTATGAATCTTTACAACCTTCATTCTGAACTTCATATATGTCTGGAGAGCTTGATAGTAAACTATATAATTCTTCTTAGTAAAAAGGGTCTGAACTAACTTCTCTTCAAATATGTATTTTCCACTCTCGACTTCTTTATCATTGACTAACCTTTCATTATACAAGCTAAGTCAGTCTTCTGGAACTATTTGCTTTTCGGGTACTAATGGATAATCTGCAAAGAAATCATGCATGTGCACTGAAACTTCTAGATCAACTTCTAGTATATAGCCTATTTTTGCATCTGGCACTATGCTTTGGATATCTGGTATTTTCTCTAATGCTACTTTACTTAAGATTTTTGTAGGCATATATTGGGTCATTGCATCTGAATATAAAGCATTCATATCCTCATACATGATCCAGGAATTCGGTTTACTGAACTTATAGTCTGAACATTGTGAATTATTTGCTTTAGCATATTGATGACTTGTCATTATCATGCCTTCACGAATGCTATTTTCAACCATCAAGTACTTGTCTATATTTGTTATAAGTTTGAGTTCAGCTCCACTACTCTTGTATAGGAAATCATTAAACATTCCTGGTGCTGAGACATAATGGGAAGGGTTTAAACCATCATCTTGCAGACACATAATGGTATAGTTCATGAATACATCGACAAGTAATAGTACATCAGTTTCGAGATAAAGATCATGATAGTCTCCAAAGCTTTGCATCTCAAATTCCTACTATATTTTTTATGCATATTCATAATCTTCCTTACTTATATTTTGCTGGCTAAGAATCGAATAGAAATCCTTTCTTAGTAGTAGCTTTATTCTATCGAATTTATCCTATGAATTTGTCTAGTCATATGGAAATACTTTTTTTCAGAAAAGAAGCTTAATCTTGTCTATTGAGTATTCTTTTTCTGTAAAATGCTTGACAGTTAGGGGAAACTTTTCAGGTTTTTCTCCTAAACACGCTACTAAATTATCAAGTCCCATTGCCATATGCTAGAAGCTATCTAAGAACCGAAGCTGTCCTATGTCCATGGCTTTGTACTTTTCTATATTCTCTGAAATGCATTCTAGCTTGTCTGCTGTGAACTTACTAATAACTTTCATGAGCGGATGTGAATCATACCCATGAAAATTATGGCAGATAAGAAGCACTTTCATCTCAAAAGATCCTATTCGCAACTTTTTATTACAGGTATCATGTGCAGGTCCTCAATATGCACCACATATGATCATGGTCTTTAACCTTACGATTGAGCCCACTTAAAGCTTTACTATACTCTTTTTGTATCACTTTCTTTTTAGGATGTTCTTTTTCCATGCATGTTTTCCATTCTTTGATTTCTAATAAATTATACTTTGCTTTATTGAGTTTTTGTACTATCTCTGGTGCTGATTTTAAAAAAGGTCCCTTGCAAATCTAGCATTCTGTTGCCTCATTGTATGCTTTAAGATCTTCTGGTACTATTATCATTTCTGCAGGTGCGGATAAATCTGCCTGGATATTTAGAAGTTCTCCTTCGATTCTTTCAACGAATTTTTCTAAGGTATCTGACCCTCTATATAGATCATAACTTACTACCTTATAATTAAATGAACTGTTCATGCGAACTACTACGTAGCAGTATTCACATGGCTTGTGTATCTGTAATCTTTTGGTATGGTCTACTTTGTTTTCTCTTCTAGGGTTAATTTTTCGATTAACATTTCTAGATCCCAGAAAATACGATATGGATTTGATTACATGCATTTATGATTATAGAAAGCTTTGATACTCCTATTCTTCACCAGCATTTGTGGTCGCTGAAGGGCATTATTTAGACCCTTACATTTTGGCAAATATTCATTGTATCTTATCTCTGAAGAGTATACATGAAGACAATAACAGCAGAAGTATTTTCGCCCTTTATGTTTGCTATGATTATATACTAGTTATATAAATCTTTGATAATACAGTAATGACTTCTATCATCTTTCGTAATTACTAGAAGATTTACTTGTTTGTATTCATTCTCTCTTCTTTCTGTAACATAGCGAAATTCAAGATACTCATTCTGGTTGTGCTATTCATAGACACATAGACTGATTTCAGGATTATTTTCTTCGAACTTTTTATAAACTAGTGTTGAGACCAGCACTGGAATTGGGATCTCTTACATATTAAGTTCCTCTACAAAACCTCCATATAGCCAATGTGGATTTCTCTCTAGATGAACTTTTACAGGATACAAAGCTTCTAGAACACACTATCTGAAGCACCAGTCATTATTATTTTGAATATTAATAATTCTGTTATTACGTTTTGGTATAGTTTCAGATAAAGGTATATGGGCAGTAGGACCAATCGAATTGAAATCAGATATCTCTATACCAAATTCTTCTATATATTCTGGGTAAGCATCAGACATTTGATATATTAGTTAGCTCTAACCGTCACACTATTACTTGCTTATAAATTTTTTTCTTTAATTAATTATTTCCTATTCTTTTCAGTTTCTGATTATAGAGTCACCACCTAAGGCGGTATTTGCAGGCTTGCCAAAACGGTTCTAGCTATCTTCCCAAAACTGAAGCATTAACTATTTATTAATTAATCTTTTGAAATTTAGTGTTAAAAAATAGGATGATTGGTGAATATTCATATCCATATTTTTGCAATATTAGAAAGGTTTGCAATAATCCTTGCATTCACCCAGAAGGTTGCTAATTTCATTAGAAAGCTAAAAACAGGTACCATGTTCTGATTGCAAAAAGCCTACAGCTTCTGCTTGTGGCCAATGCCCGTTATATGTTAGAGGCTATTATATTATTCAGTATTATGACAGGCTTCAATCACGATTGGAGATGCAAGAAAGTAATGGATAGATCATTTCGGCTAGCACTTTATCTTAATTTTAGCCAGAATTTTAGGCGTAATATCTAATGGGCATTTACTAAATTTTTGTTAGACTTGCTTTTTAGCTGAAAGCACGAAACATATTTTTTTGTTAAAGTTTTATGATTAATATATTTAATGAGCTAGCTTATACAGAAGCCATTCTTGTATATAAAAAAGTTCGTTAGATTTAAAAAATCACATGATTTTTCATTAGACATTTTATGGATTTTCGTTAGACTTAAGAAAACTGTTAGACTTATTTATAGGGTAATAAAGACGGTTAGACTTAATTTCGTTAGACTTATTTTTTCGTTAGACTTATTTATAAGGTAATAAGGACGGTTAGACTTATTTTCATTAAACTTATTTTTTTGTTAGACTTATTTATAGAGTAATAAGGATAGTTAGACTTATTTTCATTAGACTTAAGTAGTAAATATGCTATTTAAAGAGCCAACTCGCGTAGAATCAATTCCTGATATAATAATTTTCATTAGATTTAAGAAGTATAACTGAAAAAATTGATATAGAAATTAAGATTCTAGAGCCGTTAGAAGCTTTTCTAATATATTAATAAAAATTGATATGCTTTTTAAAGTTGGAGAAGCTACACAGAATTAAGAAATATAATATCGAAATTAAGATTTTAGAGTAGATAGAAGCTCTTCTAATATAATAAGAAAAATCGATATTGATTTTAATGTTCTGTGACCCACACACATATATTTTCAGTGGGGGGTCAGACCTTCGGTTCTCAAACTCCCACTTTCACATTGTGTTTAATTGCTAAATCTAATACAATAAAGTATCAAATAATCCAAAAATTTTCTAATTAGTTCTATATATTTAGAATTAAATAACTATTTATAAAAGTATTTAACAGTTTTTGAATGTCTTTTTTAGTAATTAATAACTATAAAAAAGAGTAATTAGTATTTAATTTTGTTTATTTAAACATTATAATTTACATATAATATCATAAATCACTTGATTTTTTATTTTATTACATTTTATAAAAAAATAGAAGAAAAAATAAATTAACTATAAAATAATATGAAGGAATATTTTATTATTGTTAACATAGAGATTCAAATTTAAAAATTGTAAATACTATTAGATATAGAAAAATAATAGTTTTTGATATATTAAAATAATATAATAAAACTGATTCTAAAGATTCTAAGTATCAATTTAAATAATTATATTTAATTAACAATAATCAACATAAAAGAATTAAATGTTTAGTAATAAATAAAAATATAAAACTGATGACTATATATTATTAAAGTAAAAGAATTTTAGAAAAAATATAGAACAGAATGTTTCTATAAATATAACTTATCTTATACTTTATTTACTTAGATTAAGAAATTATATTATATAATTTAAGCCTTTTATCTTAATTACAAATAAAATAACATAATTTGCATGATATTTAGAAAATAAAATTGAACTAAGAATGATTAGGCAAAGATTTGTGAAGTGATAAATCAACTTTTATTCAGTTTTAATAAAGTAGTATTAGTAAAATATAAGAGAATCAGCTGAAAATAGTTACTCTTTTGTATTTTAATTATAATTAAGCATAATTCTAATTACATACATTAAAGTGAAACTAATTACACTACTATATAGAGTTATATATATTAAAATACTCTACAAATATATTTTATTTAAATATAATATATATTTCTAAATGGAGATAGATTATTTCAAGAAGATAATACTACTCTTTATAGATTAAAAATTGTAGTAGTATTTTGTGCAAAAAAGAATTTATATATTCTTTTCTAGTTTGTTTAAAGTTTAAAACTTAATCTGATTGAAAATTTATAGATTGAAATTAAAAAAAACAAAAGAAAAAATTAAGTAATTTTGCTAAATTTAAAAAATATATTCAAAAAGAATAAAAAATAATTCTGATTGAAAATTTAATTGATAATATGCTAAGTGGTAATTTTAACAGAGAAAGATGTAACTAAGTATTAATTACTTAATATGAAATATAAAGTTTATTATGTTCTAAATAAAATATTGAAAATTTATGTATTAAAATTTTTCATTTTATATTAAATATATAATTATTATTAAATTTAAAAATTTGTAGTTAATATAGATTTTAAGGTATTTTATTTTTTTAAGTATAATTACTATTAGAAAAGTCTAAAGAATTATAAATAGTTAAATAATTTTTTTTTTAATATTTTATCAATTTTTTTTTTTAAAAAATCTTTGTTTTTTAAAGGATATATTATTAGTCTAATATTAAATTTTATAAGTATTTATTATTTAATATAAGTAATTTGCTTAATATTAATTTTTTCTGTAAAAATAATTTTTTTTAGATTATTTTTTATTTTTTTATTACTATTTTTACATTTATATTATTATTTTCATTCTTAATAAAGTTATTTGATATATTTTAATTCATTATTTTTTTCATCAATATCAGAAATAAATTTGTAATTTCTTTATTATTATTTTTCAATTAATAAAGATCAATTTCATAAAATATTTTATTTACATATTCATTTTCTTTATTTTTAACTGTATTAACAAAATTTTAAAATAAGATTTAAATTTTTTAATATATTTAATTATAATATTAATAGTTTAATTTTAAAATTTTACAAGTTTATTTTAATTAAAATATATTTTAGTATTAAATATTTTAAACTAATTAATTCCTAATAATAAGTATTCTATATCAATTCAATTAATTGAAAATTTATAATAAATTAAGTTTCTTATAAATTAAAGATATTAAAATTATAATTTTGATCTTTAGCTTATTAGTTAATATAGTTAAAATTATACATATGATTGACTTTAATATTTAATTTATGTCTCATTATATATTTAATGATAATGTACTTATTATTATTATTAACATAAATTTAAATTACATTTATTTTATTTTTAATTTTATTTTTAGTGTTCCTAATCAGTATATAAAATTTAGACCAAAAGTCATGTGCACAAGTTGTACTAAAAATAGAAAATTAATGCATGTATTACATA
>CAJVPP010003236.1:0-12208 GCA_910592005.1 Funneliformis mosseae | reverse complement strand
AATAAATAAAAACTTAATTTTATTATTATATTATTTACTTTTATTATTTTTTAGGTTTTTCTTATTCTTTGAGTTTCTTCAACAAAATTGGAGTAGGATCTTGAACTTGCGTTTGTTTACTAATATGATTTTGCATATCTGACTAATAAACAATATCATTATTTTTATAAGTGTGCAATTCTTAAACATGTCGAGCATTATACTTTAATTCCTATTGCTTCTAGTACATATTATATCAAAATTTACTGAACCAGAAATCTTTTATGTAAATAAATATATTGAATATTACTAAATAAATTCTTGATAATAAATATATTTTAAATAGTAAATTTGAATACTTAATTAATATTTTTTTTATAGTAATTAATAAATATTAAATTTAAGCATTTTTTAAGAAACTATTGATGGAAATATTAATATTGGATAGCAAAATTGCTTTTCTTCTGTCATTTTGTTATATGTAAGAATCTTTCTTTGTCTAAAGTTAAAGCACATCTAGTTTTCCATATATTGTTATAGGCTTGAATAAAAACAAAATCGAAAAAGAGAAAAGAATAGATGAGGTAGTAGAGGAAGATTTGGTAAATATTGTTAAAGTTAATGATAAAATAATAGAGACAATGCCTTTAATAATGTTAATAAAAGAATGTGAAGGGTTTAAAAGATTATTGATATTGTCTGCATACACAGATTTGAAGGTATAAATGAATAATTGTAACTTTAGATAAGCTATGGATTCAGAGATCAGGGATCGCATATATTATCTGATGGTAGAAAAAGCCAGAGATAGTTAAAGTTTTCATTGTGACTATTACAATGGTAACATTTCTAGAATGGTAAATATAATTAATACTTAGTGTTTCATTTGAGGTAATAATAATCAGAAAAATGTTTGGTGTTGATATAATCTTTTAAAAATGAATGTAAAGGGCGATATACAGTCAACTCTTAATATAGCAAACTCTTAATATAACAAATTTTTTGAACAAATATAATAAAAATACTCATGTTATAGCGAATTGGCCAATCAAATCTCTAAAATCTTCACTATAACCTTATAGCGAAGTTGAAGTCTAAGACATAGAATTCGTTATAATAAGAGTTGACTGTATAGGCATATTATTAAATGTTGGTATATAGTTAAAGAAAGGAATATGGTTTAAGATAAAGTTAGAGGGGGGGAGAAGAGAGAAGATTTTGCTAAATGGTCAGCCTTGTCATTATATGAATCATTAGAGTGAGCAGCAACTTTGAAAAGAGAAATAGTGACTTGTTATTTCTCAATGATTTTAAAGATAATTGACCAAAAAATGTAAAAAGGTACCTTGAACATAAGTGAAGGGTATTGTATTGCATTTGATCTAACTATATGAATAGAAAATGAGGAAGATGAAGGACTAATTAAAAAGACTAAAAGGAGAGCAAATATTTCAGCATTGGTAACATTAACCCAGATAGTAGGATTGCAGCTGAAAATGCTATATCTAAGGAGTCATATACCAAACAAAATGCAGAACTTAAATACTGTATGATGTAAAAGGTGAAGGAATAAATTTGTGAGATCCATTTGTGTAAAATGTGAGAGATCATTCATTTTGAAGAACATGGTAAAATTCCAATAAGGGTGAGCTAACACTATTATTTGATAATATATTAAAAATTGTAATAAATGGAGAAGAACTGAGGATAAGATTGTTTGACATGACAATAGGTATGCATACTGTCATATAATGTTGTTTTGCTTAATCAATAATAGACTAAATATTACGTTTGAGAAGGTACAGTTTGTTATCATTTACAAATAAAAAGTAAGTGACATCTATAACTTGTGGGAGATCGGCATCGACTACGTTACTACAAGGCCAGGCAGTAACAGATGCATTGAAATTAAATATTGGTGCCAATGAATTAAAAGAGCATCTTAAATATAGGATAAATAGATTTTATTTTTTTGAGACTGATCTAGGATCATGATTTAGTGTAGAGTTATTGATATAATGTTATATGGCAACTTTATTAGGGATCTTATAGCTTTTCCAATAATTTCTTGACCAGGATATAGTAAGTTGTAATAGTTCTGTTCTGGTAGAGTCCAAAGGGCTATCAAAGGAGATTTTCTCTTACTATCAGAAGTAGTAGTAATGATATAACCTTGCGGGATAAAATTGGCAAAATAGTATTCAGGTTTGAGGTAGTTTGAATGAACAGGATTTAAAAGAACAATGTTTTGTAAGGCAAGAAACCATCCTGGAATAGCTTCTCTATTTGAAGTATTGGTTTTGAGAGAGAGATCATAATATTCCAGTAAAAAATCTCCTTAGGTAACAAATTGGTTAAGAAATAAGGCTCTGCATCTTTTAAGTGAGGGGATCCATTTCTTCTTTTACAGAATGATAAAGTTAAGTGTCCTGATACATGAAAATTAGAAGCAGTAGAAACAATTCTTTACATTGAAAAAGGAGTTTGAAGATAAAGGGTAAGCATATTACAAAGGTAATTGTCATGTCTCAGATTTTTTAATTGTGATGGCCAACATGTAATAGAATTTTTAGATAATCAGAAAAAGTTTTGGACTTGTTTAAGATGGAATTTAGTGGTTAAAGGAAGCAGTAATTTTGAGGTATCTCTATTGATGATTAAGATAAAATGTTATAATTTGAAGTGTAACATATTAGATGCTAAATCATTAAATCCAAATGCTAATTTGTTATACAGTGTACTATTAGGAGTGCATTTGTTGAACTTGAGTTTGTGTTTGATAAAAGTATGAATATGAAAGAACAGGCAAAGTATTCTTTTTGTGAAAAAACAATAAGTTGAGACTGGTATTTAAGCCGAGGAATAACTTGGTTGCAGAGATATTTAAGTTGTTTGTCTGTAATAGGCTTAGTGTTGAATTTTAAGATAAAATTAGTGATCTCATTTTCTAATTGTTATTTAACAAACTTTTTGTTATAAAGAGCTGAAATTCAGATGCCTAAATATCTGGTTAATTCATTAAGTATTTTAGTTAGTATAGTAACTAGATTATTCAAATAGGTGCTGTGGAATGATATATCAGTTGTTGTTGCTTCAGAAGTTACTATAAAGGATTTTTCTAAATTAACTTGCATTGAATTAAGGTCAAAATGTTTTTTAATTTCTATTATGATCCTCTTCTCTCTTGTATGTAAAATTCCAACTTAGGTTAGTCAGTATTATTATATGTGGTAAAGACACTATTTTTTCTGTTAAGAAATAAATTGATAATAAATGTTATAAAGAATCTGAAATTTTTAATCTATATAGAGCTTTCTTTAACATATAAGCTTTTCTAGCTGAATTCCACTGTGTTGGAGTAAATTTATTAATTAGACATGCATAAATAATGTTGTAGAATAAATTTTTGCATTTTAGGCCTAGCTTCTTTAATAGCTCATTAGTAATCTTTGATGGATCTGGAGCTTTCTGATCAGGTAAGTGTTTAATAATGTTATTCCATTCATCAATCAATGGGAGATCCATGAGAGTGTCATAAGTATCCTCAGGAATGTCATCAATAGGATCATAGTATCTTTCCTAAATAGGCCAATTTGGAGAGAAATTGTCATTACTTGGATCTGTGACATTTTTATTTGTAAAGCCGGCAACAGTTTGGAAATGTTGTGCAGTATGAAGTTTGATAGCATCAGGATCTAAAGCCAAATGTTGATCAGGTGTATTATGATTTACCAAGATACAGTTTAATACAATAGTCTTTCTATTTCTTTTCAAGAAAGAATCTATTATTTTTGTAGGAGCATCTTTGAAATTATCAACATGTCTTTGAATGAATTAATGTATACAGTCATTATTTTCTTTTTGACTAATAATAAGTTGTTTTACATGTAATAGTTTCAGAATATTATGCTTTAGTTTATATAAATATAGAATTAGGCGGTTATTATCATAATGGCCATCTAATGAACTAGAAGAAATAAGATATTCAGCTGCAGTTTTGAGAATAAAATTATGGTCTGTGAATGAAATGGTGAAGAAATTTTGTAAAGTAATGTTGAAAAAAGAAGGGGATAGGGAAAAAATTTTGCATTGATAATAAAGTTTTTGAATTTTGTTGATTTATTTGTAAATTGAGGAATTTAAACATGAGTAAAGGGAATTGTGATGAGCTGATGTGGTTTGTTTTGGGATGTTTAAAAGCTAACTTCATAACAGTTTGGGCAAAAAACATTCAGGTTTCATTGATTAAATTGTTAGAAGTGTAAAGGTCTTGGATTGAGATATCATTAAATTTAGTATTTTTTTTGAGTAATAGATCAACTTTATCTGAAAAAAGATCCCAATGAAGGTAAGTAGTCTTATCATAAAGAAAGGACTGTTTTGTGATTTTGTATTATTTTTGATAGGCTGAAGATGTTTGGGAAAAAAATTTTTTTTGTAAAGAGTAATTAGTGATCAGTTGAATAAAGATAACAGGAGTTATTTAGAATGTGGAATGAAGTGAGGTCATGTGATAGGTTGGTAGAGGTAAAGATGTAATCTATATGTAAAGTTAAATTATAGGAAGAAGAGAAATAGAACATAGGGGGTATGTGGATTGGAAGAGGTGAGAGTGTGAATGAAATTAAGGTTAATTATATTATGAAGGAAATTCTACAGCTGCTTTTGAAGTTTGGATCTATATTTTCTACTTATATTTATGTTAAAATCTTCTATTAGAATGATATGAAAATTATGACAAACTATTTATTAAAATATTCATAAGTTTTTTTTTGGACTTGAAGATGATAATGGTAATCTTTTTTATTATGATAAGAAGCAGGTAAATAAACTTGAATGACCTGAAGTTTGAATTTGTTTTTGAATTGAAAATCAAGGTAAATAATACGATCAAAAAATGAAGCTTAATTAAAAATATGTATGCTTAGATTGTTACGAACTATCAATCCTACACCTTGACAGTTTTGATGATGATTAGAAGAATAAAAAAATATTTAAAAGGTTTGTTATGAATGTTCTTGTTAAAATGATAAGCTTATAATAGGTTAAGATGAGTTTCACTTAAACCTAATATATTTATATTAAAGTTGTTAAAAAAGAAGTTAATATTTTGAAGTTTGGATTCTGATGAACAGTTTCTAATATTATGTGTTGCAAAGGAAATGAGGTTTGGATTATTGATAATATTTGTAAAAGATTTGTTTAAAAGAAAATTATTGTTATTAGGATTCGTATAATGCGATCCTATATTATTATTATTTAATTATAAACTCATTTAGAAGAAAAAGAAAGCATTTAAAAGATCTGTTAGATGTTATTCACAATGTCTTTAATTTTAGATCAAAATTCTACAAATTGATTCTCTAATCTGGTTACTTTATCTAAAAGAGATGTGTTGGTTAAAGGATTTGAAGGAGGTCGATCATGTGAATCATCAAATTCCATTTCACTGTTATATACTCCTTTAGTATAAACAATGTTGTTACATTTTCTAATTTAGTTATGCAATAATCTATGTCCTCTTGGTTTTCTTGAAGAATAATGATTTTATTTTTTGCTGTAATAATTTTATCATTAAGAATGATTAGCTTATTATCTATATCATTCAAACAGTTCAAAATATTATTTAGAGCTATAGAAATATCTGAGATTTGTTGTTAATGCTTAGGATTCTTAGGATTGGTTCTTAGAGCATCAGCATATGAACTTTGTTGACTTTGGTTTGATTGTGTGTTTACAGTATAATTATTTGTATGAATATTAGTTTTCTGAGAAAGGTCTATAAGTGGTAGATTTAAAAATATCATATAATTGCCTATATGAGTTTGAAGGTCTTTGAGGGGCACAATCTTTAGCTTCATGGTCAGGATTGCCACATCTTTGACAGTAAGGAGCAGCAGGATTGACTCAAAATAAAATATTTGATTTAAATTTGTGTTGAGATTTGATCGCAGAGTCATAATTATCTTGGTTATCAAAGTTAATGTACGTATAAGAATGATTACAATATTAGAGATCATGTAGTATAAAATATGTTTTTTGCATTAATAGACTCAAGAAAGGTTTATAAATCTCATTGTGTTATATTGAATAGTAGTCCAGTTAGTTTCATTTCGAATTATTATCGTAGAATTAATTGCATGGCATCAAGGTCAGTAGGTTCAATATATACTGTGAAATCTAATAATGGTAAAAATCATAACTCATTATAAAAGGGTTTTATAGCATTAGGTGATTCATAGACTATGAATGCAATTTGCCAGGAACCCTGATAATTATTGAAAATCTGGCAATAATACCACGTTGTTGGAAAAAATTTTGTATTATATTTGATTTAACAAATAAGAGAATATTATTGACTTTAATGCATCTGTCTTTTTTAGCATCTATCTGTAGATGGATCAGTAATCACAAACACAGAATTATGTTATATCTCCTGAACTTTAGTAATAGCATGTGTAAGTTGATCAAGAGTTTAGAAGTAAACAAAGAATTTGAAGTTATACAAAGCTCCTTAATAGTCAGAAAAGTTAATGAAAAGCCTGTTGATGAAATTTCTTTTATCAGCGATAGATTTGCCAGTGATATTTGTAGCATTATCAGATGTGAAAAAATGCATTAGCGAGGTAATAATATTAAAAGTAGTATCTTTCACGTTAGTATTATGTGATTGGTCAGAATTGTTTACATTATTTTCAATTTGGTCAGCCCAAGAGAGTCAGTGGAAGATGTAGATGAAAATTGACTAGTGTTATTTGTTATATTCTTTGCATATCTAAAATCATTTGTATTAGATCCTTATAGTGAATAAAGTAGAATTTTTTAATAGAATCTATTTCCATTTCGTAGACTTTAGAGTCTTCAAAACAAAGTTGTTATGAGAAGTAGTGAAAGTGGTTTGCATAGTATTTGTTGTTGGTTGAATGGTATCTGAAGTTTCTGTAACTATTGGAGTGGTATTTGGAATTTCTATAACTGTTAAAGTGATATTGAGTTTTGGAGTTTCAATTTTTTGTCTTTTTGTAATTTTAGTAACTGTGTCATCAATTTTGTTTTTTTCATATTCATTAAAGTAGTGGTTCAATCTGAATATTTATTTATTCGTAAACAGATAATTTGTGACTTCCATTACAGATACAGATAACTATCGGTGAAAATTTGGATAAATTCAGATAAATTCGTGATGGATAATAAAATTTTTTTCTTCCTGAAATGAGGAAATTTATTTATTTATACAATTATTATTTATGTTAAAACTTTATTATTATCAAAAAAAGCTGTTATATGAAAAATATGTGAGAAATTAGTTACTTTGACTTCAAAAAATACTCTATTTTCTTAATCATCAACAATTTCATAAGTATTACTTAATGGAAAAACTTTCCTGACTAAACGCTAATTTTTTTTATAAAAAATCAGATTCTCTAATGTATTGTGCGCTAATTGCATTCTTTTTATAATCATGACATTACTGACTTCACTAAAGAGCCTCTAGCTTGAAGTAGAAGTTGCAGAAATTGCCAGGTATATTCTTGCTAATTTCGATAATATTGGAAACTGAGTTACATTAACTTTTCATTATAATAAAGGTAATTATCGAAATGAATCTTGGGTATTACCATATAATTAGTTAATTTATTAACATAAGTATAATTATTTTGAAATATTCTTGCCAATAATAAATTTGATGAAATAGGTCTATATTCAGCTTCTTGATTCTCATTAGTTAGGTTTTTCATATTTTAATGGACGTCTTTTAATTATTCATGAGTTCTGATGCGTAATATTTCAGAGACAAAGTCTAAATCTTTGAATTATAGATCTAACAATGTGGCCAACATTTCATGTTCTTGTGAAACTTTTCAATAGTGATTAATAGATTAATATAATGCTATTTTAACACAGTTTTTAAGTTTAAAACAATTTTGTAAAATATTAATATTAATTTTTCTGCATTTAGCTTGCTGAGTAATCTCATCTTCTGAGACATCTTCATAACTAATATTATCATTAAAGGCAGTATTAGGACTGGTCAGATCTATAACTTCTATATTAAAATTCTTAAGTATCAGTTTTTTATTAATTACTGCTAATAGGCTATACATCAGACTAATTGTTGTATAATTACTTCTATATAAATATTCAGTTACTTTAGCAAAATCTTCTAAGATATCTACTAATTTACCTATTGCTTGCTATTCATCATCAGTTAGATTTATATTCTTTAATCATTTTCCATCTCATTATGTATCAGGATCAATCATCAAGGTAGACACTAAAACACTAATAAGATCTTTAATTTTTATTAAGCATTTTTATGTAAGGAAGCTTAAATTTCAATGCATTTCTATATCAAAGGTATTCATCATTTTTTTTCAAATTCTATAATAATATAAAATTACATTAGGTTTTATTAATAAATTGTAATATAAAATAATTTATTAAATAAATTGTTTGATTTTTATTAAACTATAAATTAAAGAATTTAAATTATAAATTAAATAATAAAATATAATACTTTAATTTATAAAATAGAATTTAATTTATAAAACAGAAATTAAAATGATATAAAATTATTAATTTAAATTAAGTAAATATATTAAATTAAATTTTAAAAATTCACACACATCATTATCAGAACAATAGGTACTTTTTTGAATTTCTAAAAGTCTTTCTGTTTGTTTTAATGTTGTAAAAAAATTTATTAATCTTTTAGCTCTTGTAATTAAAACTTTAACAGGAAGTAAACCTTTTCTTACAACTAGTTGTAAAGTTTGTGTTGCATAAGAAAGTTGTGTTAATTCATTCATTAGTTTTTCAGCTTGAATCATATTTGATCCATTATCAGTTATCATTATAAGAACCTTACCATTTAGATTCTAATTAGAGATAATTTCACGTAAAACTTCACAGATATTATCACTAGTATGAGGGTAAGGCATATATTGAATTGATAAAATTGATTCACAAATTTTAAATAAAGGAACACGTAACACTAATAAAACCAGATCTACTTCAAAATGTCTAAAGATCTGTTATTATAGAATAAGAAAGAATATTTTTACTAAACTTTCTGTTAAAATAACTTTAATTTGATTATATGCTTCAGCTAATAATTGTTGAATTGTTTTATTATTTGAAAATTGATAATTTGGATCAAATTCATAAATGAATTCAACAAATCCTTCATCATTACGTATACTAATTAGCTGATTATCTTTGATTAAAATTCCAATGAATTTTTTATCATGATTTTTTTTAATATTTGGATTATTTCATAATATTTTATCTATACAAGGCTATGATATCTGAATATTATTTTGTATTTTATTCATCTTTCTTTTATGACTTTCTTCAATAATTTGATATGTAGTAAGATAGATAATAAAATTTCCAGTGGAATTATTAGAACCTATAAAATAATCACATATTTTTGCGTCATTTTTTTGTTGAACTTGAACTAAATATTTAATAATTCTTTTGTATTGTTTAGTTAGTTTATATTGATCAAAATAATTCAATATCCAACTTTGTCTAGGTGGCTTAGCATTTGGAATTAAAATTAGCTAATCAGCTATTTTATTTAGATCAACTTTTGCTAAAACTTTCTTACGCTTCCTATCATTTTTTTAATTTTTTGCTGAATATTTGTATATGTATCTGAATCTAACTTAATTACAGATCTATTTAGAACTAAATTTTGTTAGTTTAATAATTTATATACTCCTTGCCTTGACCTTTTTAATCTACTTGTAGAAGTTGTTTCAAGATTTTCTAATTGCAAAATCTCCTCATCAGACATTATTATAAAAGATTAAACTAAAAAAAGTAACACCTTTTTTACTTTTTTAATTTATTGCATATTTAATCAATATGGCAAATATGCGTTTTAATCAGCTAAATTACACAAAATAACAGATAATTGTACAGATATCTATAAATATTTGCATATTCACAATTTTCTATCTGTCACTTAAAATTAATATCCAGATATCTGTGTATTCATATAGATATTCGGATTTTGTATTCACAGATCAGACCACTATGTTAGAGGATAAAGTACTAGGTTCTTTACTATTTTCTAAAGAGTTCAAAGTAGTTTTATTGAAGGTTCAAGTTTTTTCCAATATGTACTCTGTCTTCTAGTTGTTGGAGACATTTGGTTAAAAAGATTAATAGAAAGAGTTTCTGCAAATTATTTTGTATATAAATTTCAATCTTTAAAAAAAGAACTATATAAAAAACCTGAATTTATCAGTTTTGATCAGATTACAAATTTTTTGATAGGATTGAATTTCAGAATAAAGATACTATATATATATATAGTTATTATTAGACTACCAATTTTATTAATAATATGATTAAAAATGATGTAATTCATTCTACAATACCTGATTTTTTATACAAATCTGAACTTTATTAACACATCAGATATACATTTACAATATGCAATGTCAAGGACTAGTAATTATAGGTCAAACATGCAAGAAAAGTTTTTTACATCTATTTAATATTACAATTCACTATGAAGAAAAAAGTTACTGTTATGTTTACAAATATTTAACAGAAGCAAATTCATGGGTAGTTTCTTATTATTTTCAAATACTGTTAATATAAAATGCTCATATAAATACTTAATATATAACAAATAAAGAATTCACCTATTATATGATGAAATATATCACAAAAAAAGAACTTTCACATGTATTTAATATCTATGAAAATGATTTATTAAGAGAATACATTATTGCAAGAAGACTTGATTCTATAGAATTAATGTTCTTACTTCTAGGTCACCAGATCTGTAACTCATCTACAATAGTAAAATTTCTAACAACTAAACCACCTATCATAAGACCTTTCACAATACTTCCTATTATATGATTAATGAAAATGACAAAAATCCATATTATGATGACACTATAATGAAATATATGTCATGACCATGAACTTCTGAATTTGATAACCTTACATATTCTCAGTATTTTAAAAGATATTCAATTACACCCTCATTACCACTCACAACCTTTCAATTAAACAATTATGTTATTAAATGATCAAAAGATATAATAGTAAGGTATGGATTCCTTAAAATTGAAGATGGAAAACTTTATTTTTATCAACATTTACTTCTAAATGTATTAACAAGGTTTAAATCTAACTATAAAATTAGACTAAATGGCACTTACTGTGAAAAATTCTTATCTTTATATCCAAACTTTTAACTAACTTATATAATTAGACTGCCAATATACATCAATTACGAATAACATCTATAAACAATCAATTTATATTAATTCTAGATAGATTATTACTCTCATTAAGAATTCAACTTCCTATTACTCTTTCTGATATCATCTGAACTCAGATAGATCACTTAAAAATCCTTCCTCATATCTATCCAGAAACTGTCATGCTTGAACTTCCTCATAATCAATATCACGTATTATCAACCATCAATATGCATTTAGATAAAGTAGCAATAGTATTTCTAAGTGGCCATACTTCTATATAACTGGATCTGCAGGTACTGACAAATCATATATTATTAATATAATATTAAATATTTTTACCCGAAAATAACAGACTTATCTTTTACTAGCCTTGACTGAAGTAGCAGCTCAAAATGTAGGAGGCACAACTATTCATTCAAAATTACAAATCACTTTCACACAAGGAAATTTTTGCACTCATGCTTATATAGATAATGAACTAAAATCATCTTTGACAAAAGTAGAAACTATAATTATTGAAGAAATCTCTATAGTCTCTGCTGAACTTCTCAAATATATTTGCTAATCTTCATAGTAATACTTTAGCATTTGGCAGAATAAATGTTATAACAGTAGGAGATCTTGCTCAATTACCTCTAGTTAATTTAATAATTTTGCAAAATTACATTTATGCAGCATAATCCTGGATACTCTAATACCTACTCGGGAACAGTGATATAAATTCAAAATATTTTTATAAGCGCAAATGTAAGAATGTGTAAAAATCTTGTGTAGTCATACGCGCGTTATATGTAAAGTAAAATAGGAATTGGCGCAATTATAATTTCAATGTGCGCTGCGCCTATTGCGCAACCCTAATCTATATCAGTCACTGGTCATTTCCAGCGCAACGCCAATCACTAATTAAAATTTTTGTATTACGTGAATTTGCCTATCTTCATTAGGTTCGAACACGACAAAGACTTTAACAAAATACTTTTTTTTTATAACAACAC
>CAJVPP010003235.1:0-12209 GCA_910592005.1 Funneliformis mosseae | reverse complement strand
AACTACACAAAATTACCAAGTTCCCATTAAGGACACTGTATCGGTGATCATTACAGTTAAAAAAAACCAAAAATTTAAAACAACGATGTCGTTCAGGACGCCCAAAGGTTTTAAGTTCAAAAAAGCAGCGTCATCTTGATCAGTTCACTCGTTCACGTGCTAGTATAACAAGTTTTAAAATTGCAGACACTCTTAATAATACTTACTCAGGTCTTAATATAGCTACTTGCACAGTCTGTGAAAATCTTTGAAAGCTTAGTTACCGAGTTTGTATTCCTAAAAAAACCTCATTTCTCACTTCAATTACAAAAGAGAGACGAGTTTCTTGGGTAGAGGTTCATAAAAATAAAAATTGGGAAAATATGATTTTTTCTGATGAAACGACCTTTCAAATGTTCTGTAATACCATCTTAGTTTATTATAAAGAGGGTGAAGAAAAACCAACTTGTGGAGTTGTCAAACACCCCTTCATAGTTCATGTTTAGGGGGCTTTTTGTTTGCAAGGAATTGTTGGGTTTCACATGTTTACTGAAAACATGAATGGGGAGTTGTATCATGAAATTTTAACAAATAATCTTTTTGATCAAGTATATCAGCTTCTTGGAAGATCCTGAACATTTTAACAGGACAATGATCTGAAGCACAATGCCAAGTTTACGGTGTTTCTTTTCAAAAATTGATGTCTTGCAGTTCTCAATTGGCTGTCATATTTCCCAGATCTGAATCTAATAAAAAATTTGTGGGTGATTATCAAGAAAAGGGTGGAAAAGAAGATCAATAAATGAATTAGTGAAAAAAACTGATTACGCAAAGGATTTTTATGAAAATTATTAAGGGTGAATAGTTTAATATCGATCAAACCTCTGCCTTAATTTAGTCAATAGTATGGAAAGAAGGGTAAATTTGGTAATTGAAAGGAATGTTAATGTAATTCAATATTAAAATTTTAATATATAATAAATGTGGTATTAGTTTATTTATATTTTAAGTTTTGAAAGATTTTAATAAATAGTGATCGAGTAAATGAATTTTCATTTACTGCCAGTTTTTTCCACCACTACTGTAAAATATAAATAACTTTTAATGATCAATAATAACTTAAAAATAAATAGTATAATTAGAATTATCTATAATTACTACTTTTGACCCATCAAAATTAGTGATTATAGTAAAAATCATGATTTAATAATTCTAGTTAGAATTATAAAAATTTATTTTTTTAAAATTAAAGTTACATTAATATCTAATATGGTAATTTTAAAAAATAGAAAAATATTTTTTGTAAAATGGTATCACTCAAAAAGGCAATTTTATATCATATAAAATTCTAAAACAATAATTCTTAATATTTTAGCTAGAATTAAATATAATTTTTAATAAATAAAATGACAATAATATACAGTTTATTTTCTAATAATCTAAACCTAAAAAATTTTTTTTACTAATAATAGTAATTAATATATAATGGTGATTATAAAAAAGTATTTTGATTTTAAATATTTGAAAATGTAAAATTAAATAATAAAAAATTAAATAATAAAATAAAATTCTCTCTTTCATTGAATTTTATCTAAAATATTTTATGTAAAAAATGTATACATTTAAAATATATATGAAATCAAAATTAAAATAATCAAAATTATTACGATGATTAAAATAGTTGAAATTGATTTTGATTATTTATTAAAAAATTTGAAAAGTCAAAATCCAATTATAATAGTTAAAATGTATTATAAGGGTTAAAATTAATTATAAAAATCAAAATTGATTATAATAGTTAAAATGTATTATAATGTAAATATTAAAAAAATCATGATTTAGTCAGAATTAAAGTTACATGATATTATAAAAATCCAAAAAAAAATTTTGATCCTTATTAAAATTCAGAAAAGTATTGCTTTAAGGTGATACAAAATCCTAAAAAAATATTTTTATATTGATCAATTAATTCAGGTTAAAATAATATAATAGAAATAAAACAAGTAAATTTAATCAAAATTAAGCGAAATAAATAAGATCTACCAGAATTAATAAAAGTGAGATAAATAGATTTTATTAGAATTATAAAAAGTCTAATTCAATATAATAAGATATAAAAAAATTAATTATTTTTACAAGACTATAATTTTTTATTTGTCACTATTTATGTTACATATATATATAATTATATCGATCATTTCCTATTTTAATAATACCTATTTCACAAATTTTTGTTGATTTTATTATTACATGATCAGAATTGTTATGTAACTATAATTTCTAAATATAAAAATTATTTTCATATTTGAATATGATTGGTATTTCAACCATTTTGACTATTATAATCAATTTTGATTTTTGTAATATATTTTAACTCTTATAATTAATTTCAACTTTTAATTTCAACCATAATCTTAAAGTAGAAAGATTTCTACTTTTGATTTTATTATCAGTTTCATGCATAATTTAAGGATAGTCATAGTTTAACCTATAAGTAATAAATAAAAACTTACTTTTCAATCTTTTTTTTCTATTTATTTCTATATCTTTACTCAAAAATTAGTCTATTATTAGTTAAACAGTGATATTTTTTTCTTAAAATATTTTTTTACTATTTTTTTTAACTATTTTTCTCGTTTATTTTTTTTTTTTTTGCTTATAAAAAAGTGAGCATTAGGAGATATCTGAAATAATAATTAGGATTAATATAATTTTAGATGTAAATAAATTTTATATGATAATTATTTAATTACCTTTATAAATTATTAAACTCTTTTGAGATCTATAATATTATAATTGCTTGCTGATTTTAATAGAATTTTTCAGGCTTGATTCAATTCATTGATTTAAGCCTTATGTAATACTTAACATTAACTATAATTTGAATTGATAGACATTTTAGCTAAAAAGTGAAAATCTAAAAAAACTCTATAGAAATTTAATGATATAGATACTATGCAGTAGAAAAGAAAAAAACTACCAAAAAAATTTTTTACTTTATAAGCTAAATATCATTTTTTTTAATAAAATAATCCAGATTTAATATTAATTCAAAAAAAATTTTTTAGTAATTTCCTTCCTTTTTATTACAAAACGCTTATATAAATACTTCTGTACTGGAAGATTACTATAATCTAGAATTAATTAAGCAACTTAACTAAAAACTTATAATAAATTATTTATCTTTTTTTTTAAAAAAAATTAATCTTAGATTTGTTTGTTCTAAAAAAATAAAAATTTTTTGTGGTTAGAGAATTAATAGACAATTAGAAGAAAAGCATTGTAATATTAACAATTTCTATTAACCTTTCTTATTGAAAATCTACTTATTAAAAATGGTCTTTTTGAGTATCTAAAAAGAATAGCCAGTAATTAGTCAACTCAAATGTACTTGAAATAGAGCTATGGGGATAGCTGTGATTTTAGTTTAGATTTTTCATTTGTTTTTTATTTTTATAATTGATGTATTTGTAAATATAAATCTATTTTAATAAAATTTATGGTAGTATTACATTGTTAAAATTCAAAAAAAAAGTAAAGATAAATAAAAATAGATAGAATATAATTATATATGGGATGATTATAATTAGATCTGACTGTATAATAGTATTTTTTTATAAAATATATAACCTTATATTTTTTTGAAGCTTTAAATAAATTTATCTAAAGTTTTTATAACATTAAGAAATCATTTTTTTCAGATCCTTTATATATTTCTAATATTATATGATTAAATAATAACTTAAGATTTTAAATATTTAAGAGTTGAGATAATTTTTTGATATAAATAGCAAAATAGTTTCTTCAACAATTCCAAATTTAAATCAATTATTTATATAGTGGATTTTCATCTTATCAACAGATAAATGTTTTTTATAGGAATTTTTTGTTTTTTGAAAAATTTTATTATTATAATTTTATTAATTATGTGTTAAAATGTTGATTGTTTTATCCTTATGTTTTTGAAAATGTGTAACATTTCATACTGATGATTTGACTTAGGTAATAACTGAAGATTTTGGTTGAAATGATTTGAAATTATAGAAATAAATCATTATAAGAATTGTTATTTATTTCTTGAAAATTATTTAAATTAAATCTTTTAAGAAAAGTTGAAATAGAAATCCATAATTAAATTTGTGATAAAATTAATGTAAAGTTTATATAGAAAACTAAAATTTTAAAAAAGAATTTACGAACTTTAATTTATATTTATAAGAAATCAGATACTGGTGTCATAGCAAATATTTATTATAATTAATAATATAATGGAACAAAGAAAACTTTTATCTTTTCAACCTAAAAAAGCAACTATTATAATATATATTTTTTTTAAATGATATAATCACAATAATAAAATTTTTTAAAAAAAAAAATTAATTTCCGCGAAGATATCCAATTGCAATATCCAATTGCTATATTAAAGACTTCTGATAACGTAAGTCACAAGATCAGATTAAAAAATAATTTACTGCGCTTTGACTTTACTATATTAGGCTATTAAATATAATTAGCTTGCTAAATGAACTCGGTCCCTAATGTAATAAATGAAAATATTTAATAATTAAAGGGGAGAAATCTCAATAACTTTTTATAAATCTTTATTCATCACAATAAAGAAAATACTATAGAAATTTATTACTTAAAATTATCAAGTAAAAATTTTCCTGCAAAACAATTGAAGAGATAAGTTTGCGGTCTTTTACTCACCTAAGTATTGATTTCTTTTAAATCAAAAGTTTGGAATATGAGGTAGGTGACCTCCACGAACATAATTTATCATATTCATGTACGGCATTACCTGAATTGAAATTATAATGCTCCTTATATGAGGAGCTAAATTTGGAGCTGTACCGCCTGCCCATGATAATCTTCTGATTGTATTCATAACAAATATTGCATGTTGAAGGTAACAACCATCATTATGGCGGAATACACTATGTTGTATTCTGAAAAAGCCTGCATTTTTCAAGTATATTCACGACTTCTCTATAATGATTTGAACTTGAACCATATGAAGCAGTTAGCGCCGTTGCACCTAAGTCATACTGAATGATCCAATTTCCAAAGCGCAAAATGGCTTCATGTACGGTAGGCATGCTAAGAAGATGCTAGAATTCAGTGAGAAAGTTTTCAGAGGCAACGAATCTGACGAAGGAAAGTTGGAGGTTATAGATAGCCAGGTCATGTTGTTGAACTTACGAGGAAACTTTTTCGATTTTTTAACTATAAGACAAATATTCTTTAATGCACATGTAGCGCTCCACAATATGGGACATGGACTAGCAAAATGCCCCTCTATATTTTATTTTTTTTTGAGAAATGGGAATTTGTTTAAAGATATTTTTAGTACAAAACAACAAAACTGTAATATGAATAATAAAAAATTATTTTTTCGCCATGTCTAACTTTAATAACGTTAACAATATGATTGGAACCCTAACTTGACCATATTAAAAATTTAGTTATTGGATAGCAAAGTATGGTTGATGTAAGGTTCATTGATCAAAAAAAACGATAATGAGTTTAAATAAATGTATCTATATCTGTGTAATAATATAAAGGAACTGACATGATGCACGTGTGTTTGGCCGTAGTATATGAGATCAAGCATGAATAGGATTTTTGTTTTTGTCCTAAAAAAATCCATTGAGAATGCGAATCATAAGAATGTCGGGTGACATATAATTGTGACAATTAGCATTTTTCTCTCAAAATAATTTCTGTTCCCAGAATACTTAGTAAATTGAAGAACGGCTGGGATGTGACGCGATGTGACAAATTTTCTAACCCCCTTAAACTAATCCTAATTCTACCCCAACCCTAATAACAAATACCCGACAAATAAAATCCGGCTACCATTTTTTGGTGGCGACGCCATGTAAGTCATGTCGTCATATTAAATCACGTGGAAAACAAGTATTGAGCAAATAAAAAGGCATTTACTAACGTGAAGTTTTCCTTTTCCAAAAACGTTTTCCCAGCACTTCGTTTTTTTTTGCTTGTTTAATGTCTAACGTCCTAGAACAAGATAACCGTGAGTTTTTTTTTGTGAACGTACTATTACTTTGCCAAGCTATTTATATACTTATGGTTTACCCTTACAGAGCAAATTATTCGCGACCTTTACGAAGCTACACAAAAAGCAGCTGAAGAATATCAAGCTTGTTGTACTACGACTATATATGGCGATACATATTTGGACCCAGAAAAATGTAAAGCTAGAGGTTTTGATCCAAACAAGTAAGTGATTTATCATCTTTGTTTTTTTTTTTGATCTCTTTTTCTTATGTGTCTTTTACTACAGATCAATTGAGGAAGAACTTGAAAAGAATCAGATTGTCCGCGGAATGGGTGGATAGAACAGCAAATGAGAAAGGATTTCTTACTATGTACAAGGAACTTATTGATCAAACGTAAATTGTCATCTTGTTGTTCTTAATTACAAAACAATATCAGAAGTTAATACCATTTCTTTTCATAGTCCGAAACAATTTGTAAATAAAAGACCGAATTTTTCGAATTTTGATGGCTTGGATGACTTCCCAAAGAAAGTAAAGAAGGGAAATAAGAATAATAAAAAGCTTCAAAAAAGGTATTTTTTTTTAATTTACTTATGAAGTAATAGATATTTAGTGAAGGTGTCGTGTTGACTCTTTTTTTACATTCAGAAAATTCGTTCTTTAATGATAAAAGCTTCATATCTTGTGGGCCGTAAAATCAAACTTGAAGATAAATTATATGTCAAAGTCATTGCCGTAAAGATGAACGACGACGGTGTATTTTTGGAGGCGGAGGAAAAAGTGGGAGATAAATTGGAATATTATGAAATTACGTATAAGCAAGATATGGTTGGACTATAAATTTTTTATATTTTTCATCGACGTTAACATCATCATTTAATATAATTCTGGTCATAACATATTTCTCGCCACCTGGTTGGCTAGCTAGTTTCAGTTGCAAACCCTGCTAATTAAAGTTTTTAAATACAAATAGTTAGAGTACTTTTTTATAGACACGGACAATAAAATCGATTGCTTTAATTATTAAAATTAATGTACAATTTATGAATAATATGAATATGTATCAGGATCTAATCGATTACGTAATTACACAGCTTAAATTCTGCAATTGAAAATACCTGTTCACTTATGAATTTTCCCACCATTATAACAATTATGTTACCATCTTTCTCCACTCATTATCTCCACTCATTAACAGATCTCAATGGTTGTGTATATATATTATTTACATCCATTTCGCTCATATCATTATCAGTGTCAGAATCTTCATTATCAGAAAGAATAAAGATTTCATTATCTCCATTTTCTAATCTTGAAATAGAGACCTGAATAAGTCCAAATTTTGAAGCCCGGCCCGGACTTAATTATAATAATTGGCGATGCGAAATTTACAGCACGAATAGTATAGCGAGCATGCAATCTTAATATCTGTTCTTTCTATCCTACTCATTAAGTAACCTATGTATTACAGACATAAGTTCACAAAGAGAAATATCAGAGTTGAATAACATGCTTTTAATGCATGTATTTACAAATTCAACGTGTGATGAAGCAATCATTCCTCTAGTGAATTTAAAACTTATATATTAATGTACCCAATACTCCTTTGATATGTATAAACCTTCTTTGCTTTGTGAATAGTCTTTAATTAGCTTTGCAAAATGATTGTGAAACATTGTCTAGACAATACTATTTCTATACAGGTAAAAATCCTGAAGAAATTTTTCGTATTGATCTCTAAGATGTTTTCGAAGGTTTTTGTGAAAGTTTGTATTATATAAAATACACAATTAACTAAATATATCATTATATATACCTCTTTTACTGCAGCATTAATTGCCAGATCTGAATCTATTATAATTACAATGGGATGAATGCCAGTAGTCTCAATAATCTGTTTAAAAAACTAAAAATAAGACTGTTTATTTTTATCTGCAAGTAAACCCTGTACAAAATAATGTTTTATATATTTGATCAAATCCTATAAAAAGTGATAAAGACATCCCATATCGATTTGTTTTGTGTGTAATGTCATTGATAACACAATCACTTAATTGAATCCAGTTTTCTACCAGTTTTGATATCATCCATATTAAATGTATTAATGTATTATCATCATTCCATCCCCTTGTAACAACCCATCTGAAATCTCTTTCTTTCTATTTATCAAGCCATTGTATAGTGTCATTTGAAAGTGACTTCACCATAAGTTAAAATTTTTTAATTAATGCATACAAATCTTGACTAAAAATTAGATGAAAAGGATACTTGACTTCTAAATATCTTCTTTATACAGTTGCTCTTATTTTACAGTGTTATGTCAAAAATTTAATATTTTTCATCATTTCATCACTAAATCTTTTGTTTTTCTTAAATGCAACTGCTTTAATATTCAAGTCATGATTATGTTCTTTTACCATTATTTTAATAAAAATTGCAGAATCTGAATTATTCTCTTTAGGACAAGAAGCATTTATATATCATTTGTATGATATTTTTTTTAGTTCTAATATTTTTATTAGATTTGGATGTATATTTTTTTTTATGTTTATATATGTACATTCTTTGTCTAATATTATTTCTTTCTTTAACAAGTTTATCTTTAATTACACTAAATCCTTTACTTTTATCACAATAAAACATAAATTTATTACATATCAGTCAGCTTATAAATGTTTTTTCAGAAAATAGACTTGCAAAGTCTCCTTCAATATTGAAATTCATGTTACTACTAAAGCTAAAAAATAAGAAAAGCAGAAAATATTATATAAAAGGTTAATAATATAAAGAGAAAATAATGCAAAGAAAAGAAAATACTTCAAGAAAGAAAGGTAAAAAAGATAAGTATTATAATAAAGAAAAAAAAATGAAAATAGTGTAAAAATATTTTTAAAAATATGTAAAATCTTATAAAATTTATAGCATATTATATCATTTACATAATTATAACTAAGTATATAATGATTGATATAATGCTTTTATGTATAATATAACACATTGTTTTTTTAATAATTGAAACTTTAGAATAAAGCAAAAAATCACGTAAAAAAAATTAAAAGACTTAGTGTAAGAATTGAATCTACATTTCTATTATAAAAATATCTAATGTTCTACTAACTAAACTAACTGAGCAAATTTTATATTTATTATAAGATAATTATCATATTTATATATTATATGTGATTTTACGTAATATTAATAAATTATAAATCCTATATTTAATATCTTTTTTTATAAATATTAATACAGAAATTTTATGATGAAAATTAAATACTTTAGTTAAAATTAATCACCTTTTATCTTTAATTAAAAGTTATTCAGCAAATTTAATTATTTGTATATATAATTTTATCAATATTAGTTTAATATTTTTCTAGTAATATATATTTTTATAACTTTATTAATATTGTAGAACTTTTTTAAACTTTACAGATAATTTAAGTATTTTAGTTAAAGTCAATCATTTTTTATCTTTAAGTAAAATTATTCAGCAGGTTTAATATTATTTATATTTAATTTTTTATTAAGCTTAGTATAATATTCGTATTATAGATATCTACTAAATCTTTTCAAAATAATTTTGTCATATCCTTTTCTATATTTTAATATAGTTTCAACAGTTTCAGCTTTTGTCATATTAAATAGGTTTCATTATATCCCTTATTATGATTTTAATATAGTTTCATTTAAGTTTTGACTGTTATTAAGGGTTTTATCTCTCATCTATAATTTGTATAGAAATAATTTTTTTGTAATTTTATTAATTTAGTCACATTTTTTTAATTTTACAAATTAGTTTAATCATTTTGGTTAAAATAAATTGCTTACTGCATATTAAATAAAAATATTTTATATATCTATATATTTAAAACTACTTATATATAAATTTTACTTTGATTAGTTTAATATTTGTTAAGTAAAAACTTTCGTAATTATATTAATCCTCAAATTTTTTATTTTTTTGAATATTTATTTGTGTAATTTATTAAATACTATATCAATATAAATGTATATTGCAAAATTACTATACTTTATAAAAAAAATATCAAATAAAAGTATTTAAATATTATTATTTTATTTTATTATAATTAATTTTTTTGAATAAATTTTAAAAATTTTTTTGAATTTTTTTGTATTAATAAGATAATAATTTATACATTATTAATAATGGTTAGAATTTTTATTTGCATAATTTTATAGAATTTTTAATATCATATGTCAACTATACATATTATTATTATAAAATAATTTGCATAAATCTTATATTAAAATTTTTTTGATCATCTTACCTATATATATATATTTCTAGATTTTATATGAAATATCTTCTTCTATTCTGTTATGTGATAATTTTAGTTTTATCTTTCTTTTATACTTATTAAAATCTTATATAAATTATTTGCATAATTTTTAAATTAATGGTATAGATTTAGGTAACATGTTATAAACAAATTATTAATATAAATAATTTAATATTAATAAAATTAGTAGTATAAAGATTTACAGTATATGAAAATTTTTATTATAAGATATTTATTATAAACACTTTTTTTATATTTTTAAGTAATAAATTTATAAGTTCTAATTTATAGCTAATAATCTGATTTATTAAAAAATTTTTTTAAATTAATTCTTGAATAAAAATCTTACCTATATCAAAATATAAATATTAATAAAGAAGGAATATATCCTTTTCAAGTTTTTTTTTTAGCTTATTTATATTATTTTATTCTAATTTAAACTAAGCAGTTACTCTTTATCTATTTTTATTACCTATAAAATATAAATACCTTTGAAAACGCTATTAAATTAATAAAATACTTATATTAGATTTCAAAAATATATGATATAGAAAGTCTATACTCAACAATATAAATACACTTAAAAATCTTTTAACTTTTTAAAAAAATAAAATTTAGAAAAAATAAACTGATAATTTATTATTTGAGATAAGCTCTATTAAATTTATCAGTCAATTTTTCAAAATAAGTTCTATATAAAAATTTATAGACATTTAAAATTGGATAATTTTTATATAATCGTTTTGAATTTGAAACATATATTATTAATTGAAATTTATAATTATTTAAGCTAGTATTATGGTAATTAATTATAATATCAGTCTAAATTATTATAATTTTAAAATAATATACAAAAAAAATGATTAATATCTCATTTTTTATTAGTCAATTACTAATCACGTGATATAAAATTCACAAAAAATTTTGAAACATTGTTAAATTAAGACTTCTAATAGTATATAAAAATATTATTATTAAAATAACATATATGATCAATATAAATATAAAGTTACAGTATTATTTTTATGTAATTATTATATTAATAAAACTTTATATAATATATATATCTTAATTTATCCTGATTGTATAATAATCTTTTTATATAATAAATTAGTAAAATAAATTATAATATTTCATAATAATCAATAATTATAAAGTTTATATATTTATATTTTTAGTTAACATTTTTACTTGTAATTATTATTTATTAAAGTTGTATTTATTATAATTAAATTATTTTGTGATAATTAATTATTAGCAATTATATTATTATTTATATTATTTAAGTTATTCATTATTTTCAATAGATAATTTTATCTAATATATCAAAGTTGTCTATAATTAAAGTATATAATAATTCTTCTTGATTATTTTATAAAATTTAATTCTATATTATCTATTAATTATTATTTTATTGATTATTATTTTATTAATATTATTTTAACAGTTGCCTAAATTAAATCTTTTTCTTCTATATTTATTTATTATATCTTTGAGTTAAATTAGCAATAATATTATTTAAAGTATTAATTTGATTATTATTTCCTGTTGAAGTAATATATTTATTTATATATGTTTTTACTACAATTGTATTCTTATATTTAAGCTTATATTGCTTAACTCAATTAAGTGTAATATTTCAAGTTTAATCATTAAAAAGTTTAATTAATAAATATAATCTAGCAGTAATCTATTAATATGATATTTAGCTATAGTATTAGAATATTAAAAGGCTTACATTTATTTTTGATTTAATTATAATAAAAAGTATAATCATCTACAAATTCATCAAATTGCTATTAGTATTTTTTTAATTTAATCATCTAAATTTTATTTAGTATTTGAGATCTGAAAATAAAAATAAAATTTTAAATAAAATCAATGTTATTATTATTTATTATATATA
>CAJVPP010003234.1:0-12211 GCA_910592005.1 Funneliformis mosseae | reverse complement strand
TTTGATAATTCTATTGACGCCAACAAGACTTTAGGATTGTTAATATAAATTGTTATCCTTCAGATACCTAAAACGTTACTATACGCGTTGTAGTTTACTTTTCGGTCAGTAGACTTCACAATCAACTTGTATAATAATATATCAGACATATTTGACATAGTTGATATAGTTGATATATTAGATATAATTGATATATTAGACATGTTAGTTATACTTTTCTATGTATTTTATTTTATATAAATAAGTAGCTTTTTAGTTCATATAAAAAAGAGAGACAGATAGGAATTTGGCAAGATAGTTTTAGTAGTTTTAAAGGCAACTGGCCTATTGCGTCACCTTTTAGTTTAGTATTTCGTTTCATTTCTTTTCTTTATTCATTTACTTTTATTTTCTTTACTTTTCTTTATTCCTTTTCTCTTTATTATTATTTTACTCATAAATAAACATAATATTTGCAAATACACATTACTGACAAACTGTTGAACCGTAACTCGTTGTGATAATATAAATACTTTGTTCAATTAAAAAGAATAAACCACTCAAACACCCGTCTAACAGTCATAGTTCGTAAGAATTACACGTTAACAATACTATATTTGAACTTTCTTTATTTTTATATTATATGATATTTTATCTGAAATTAGTTTTCTTGCAATATATTTGATATATCCATCAGGATTTTCTGCTAATTGCATTTTTTTTACATAGCTAAGATGATCTCTAATAAATTTATTACTCTCTTTAAAATTCTGACATATTGCTATTTCTAATACTTCTAGTAATGCTTTCTTCACTTTTATTCTTTTATCTAAATTTATAATATTAGATATCATCTTGTTTTAATAACCTCAAAAAATATTTAATTTGTAGAATAACAGAAAGGCATGGCATTTTATTCTTGTTCATATACTTATATTAATAATTGTATATGTGAAAAAAAATGTTACTGAAAAGAAGGATGTCATATTTATTGAAAAAGACGAACTCATATTCCTTATGGTGAATGTAATACACTAACAGCTTCTTTTTATGGAATGTGCATGAAATATGCTGGAAAGTATTACAATAAAGCTAATTATCATAAAAACAAACTTCAGGATAAAAAATGTGATCAAGCATCCTGGGTAATTCAAAAATATGTCTGAGATTGGCTATATAGACCTGATGGCCCAATAATGAAAAAAGCTGAGGCAAGATTATATATTACAGCTTCTAAACAATAGAAGTCTTTTTTGAGAGTGACAGATTTTTTTATAATACTGTCTCTGGTTACTTACCTCTGCTGCCTGATGTTAACGGAAGAAATTACAACTCCAAATATCACATGAGATTTATCAATTAACAATAACCTCATGTTAGGTGATGTCACTGCTATGCTAAACAGTGATTAGCAATAATTTCTGTTTCGTCTAATATGCTTGTTTCTTCTGTATTTTCTGAACAGTCTGTTTATTCTATTTACTCTATTTCATCTGTAATTTCTTTAACATCTGTAATTTATTTTATTTCTTTTTATTATTTTTATTATTTATATTATTTACATTATTTTATTATATTTAAATATATTTTTATTGAGACATATATCTATACTTAGTTAATTTATAGCGTAGCAAGTAGTTAGCTGTAGCAAATTCATTTTATATAAATAGAATAGCTTTTTGCTTAAGTTGTAAATTAACTCAGTTGTAAGTTTATACAAACTCTTCTGCGAGTTTTAAGTTATTGTTAATATGCAATCCTTGCGAATTGCGACTGTTAGACGGGGTGTTTGAGTAGTAATTTTTTTAAGTTTACGTAGTGACTCAATTCAGTTTATCTCAAGATTTATAATCTACACAGTAGTGTATTCACGATAAAACTAGGAGCAAGGCAGCTCGATTGATTCAGAGGTATAATAATACGTTTATTGACAATAATAAAAGTAAAGATAAGAGATAATAATAGTAAAATAAGAAAATAAGAAAGAATACGAAAAGAAATCAAAAGAGTTAGAGTATTAAGTGAGATGTTAGGCCAGGCGCCTCTACAAGAACTACTAGATGTATATCTAAAAGCAAAACTAAAGGAAAACTAAAAGTGAACTAAAAGCGAACTACTGTTTACATGATTTTATAACTCTCTATTTATATTAAATTAATACATAGATGGATATAACAAATAAATCAAATATATCTAATATGTCCGATATGTCAAAGATATCAATTATATTAAATATGTCTAGTATATCAAATATATTAAATATATCTGATATATCTAACATTTAGATCTACAATATACTGCACCACATTTGTCAATCCAATCCTGTTACAGTAATAATTATTATTTTATATAATAATAAAAAAAGATAATATTTATAATTTAGTTTAATATAAATAAAAAGTATTTTTTTTTATTATAAAATTAAAGTTATATTTTTGAAAAATTTTTTAATAATAAAAATTATAAAATATATTAAATATTATTAAGTAATAGAAATTGTTATTAATTTTAATTATTTTATATAAATATATTTAATCTTTTATTTTATTTAAACTATAATTGTAATTAATTATATAGTATTTATTTATGATTAAAATAGTTTTAAAAATTTAATTAATAATATAATATTAATAGCCTTTAAAAATATAAATAATGATTTTAAATATAATTTATAAGATAAAATATGTAAATAAAAATTTTTATCTTTATCAAATTTTAAAAATTAATAAAATTAATCCTAATAAATTAAGAAATATTTTACAAATAAATTAAATTTATAAGATTTTGAATAAAAATAATGAAATAATTATATAAAAGATTATATATAATATAAATTTAATTATTTTATAATTATTTTTATAATTAATTTTATCAATAAAATTTTATATATTATAATAAAAGTCAATTTATATAATTTAAGCTAATTTGATATTATAAAAAAATAATATAAATATATATAAATTATAGTATATATATATATAAGATTTAAATTTTATCATTATATTTTATATTAATTTTTTAAATATTAGAATTTAAATTAAACTTATAATTTAAATATATTATTTAAAAATGTCAATCATTATTTTAGAAGAAATAATCTATATAATATAAAAAAATTAATTATAAAGGATAATTAAATTATTTATACATTATTTTTTATATTATAATATTTATAAAATATAAATATTTTTATTAATAATTAATATATAAAATAATATTTAAAAATTATTAATAATCTTTTATATTAATTAATTAAATTAAATTAAATAATTAAATAATGATAATAAAATAATAAATTTTTAAGAATTTTTAATCAATATAAATTTATTATATTATAGTTTTAATATCTTGATATATAAAATTAAAAATTTACTTATTTTTAAAATATAATTTTTATAATTTTATTATAAATAAAATAATAATTATTTTAAATAAAGTTAAATTATAATTTATAATAATTATATAAAAAGATTGCTAGAAAATTAGGCATTAAAAATTTTTTAACAAAATTTGATTTTTATTATATTTTAGTTTTTGATTTTATTATTTTAATCAAAAATACTTAAAGCCTGATTTATAAAAAATTTTTATATAATATAATATAGTTTTATAAAAAGTTATTTATATTATTAAACTCTTTTTTTTTATTAAAAAAAATAATTATTTTTAATTAAAATATTTAATATAAAATATTTTTCATTTTAGATAATAATTTTAAAATATAAATATAATAAGTATATTATATATATATTATATGATATGGCTAATTTTAGCATTACTTTTACTAAGATGAAGTAATTAAAAAATTATTTATATGATAATTATGTAATAAATAATATGTGATGAATAAGAATTTTTCATCAAAAAAATTTTAAGTTCCTAAAATAAATAGTAAAAATTAAAAACAAAAAAGTATAATAATAATGACAAATATATATCTCATGAAATAAGTAAATATATCCTATGTAAACTTAGAAATTTTTATAAAAATATTAATAAAAATTATAATTAAAGTAATATTAAAAATAATATTATAATATTAATATAATAATTATTTTAAATGTAATTTAATAATAAATCTTTAGATATTTTATAATTAAATAATATTGAAATATTGATTTATATTTAAAAATAGTAATTTATTATTATTATAATACCTTTAAAAATAAACAATTTTAAATTAATATAATATTTGAAAATAAGTATTTAAATAAATTAAATAATTTTAAATAGATTAATTTTATAAAATATATATAAATTTTAATATTAAAATAATTTATTTTTATGTAATATTTATTTTTTAAAAATATATATTAAAGAAATTTGATTTCATATATAATAATAAATTAATAATATTGATAAGTAAATTTTATTTTATAAAAAAAGGAAAAGCTTATTCATAATATATATAAGTATAACTGTAATCTGATTTTTTTTTATTTTTATTATATAATTATGAACTGTTTTTATTTTTTAGATTAATAGTATAATTATTAATTATATTAAACTAAACAGATATTTTATCTATATTATAAATATTCTCTAATTTTAAAGACTTTTTAATTCTTAGATTAGTAAAAAAATGATAAAACTTTTCTAATAACCCTTTAATTGATTAGAAAATTTCTGAGATATTTAATTTATTATCATAATATTAATTAAAGCTCTGAATGGATTAGATCAGATTGGATCAGATTGAATAATTAATTTGATCCAATCTGATTAATTTTTCAAGTTAGATAAGATCAATAGTATTTTTAGATCAGATCAGATATCTGATCTGAACTGAAAGTATTATTTCATTTTTTTTTAATAAACTCTAGTTATTTTATCTCAGAATATTTTTAAAATTTCTAGGATACTTTAATTTAAGACAAAATAGAAAAAAGTTTTTTTATTTATCTATTTCTTTAGCTATTAGTTATTACTGACTTATTTCTTTTGTTTTTAAATTTTAGAAATATTTTAATTCAAAGATTCAAATATTGTATATGTATTTTATAGGTGAGAGATTTTTATTTTGTTTATTTGAAATAGTTCTAACTTTTATCTATTTTTTTCTTTTCTTTTTTTAAAAAATAATTAGAAATGCTTCAATTTAGATATAGAGGTAAAGTATAACATAGACATGATTTTTTTTCATTTATTTTAATCAGTTTAATATTTTTCCTTTTTTTGAATACCTAATATCACATCTGACTGATCTTAAAAAAGAAAGAAAATGTAAAAAAAAAACTAATTTTTTTTAAAAAAAAAAAGAAATAACTCATATCTACTTTTATGTTTAATCAAAACATTTTTAGAAAGATCTCATTTCTTATTATTGAGCTTGCCTCTTTATTATAGTGATGTTATAATAAATTTATATGGACTAAATGAAAAAAGACAGAGTACTATATATGAGAATATATTGAAAAATCTTTAGAGAGTAAAAAAACTAGTTATAAACTATTTCTTAAAAAAGAAATTAATAATTTGAAGAAACAGGAAAATTTTTCTTACTTTTTTACACCTAACCAATAAATTAAAAAATCTCTTTATGATTATTTATCTTAATATTCTGATTCTAAAGCATTTTGACATTCTAAAAAAAGAAAAGAATAAAGAAAAAAAATTAAAACTTATTTAAAAAATGAAAAAATATTTACATTGAAATACTTACTTCTATGTTATATTATATTAAAACTCATTTAAAGAAGTAAAAATAAAGAAAAATAATTCAAAGAAATAAAAAAAATATCTCATTTTTACCTTTATATTCAAGTCAAATTATTAGAATTCAAAATTGTTATTAAAAAAAGGAATAAGAAATAAGTATCAATTTAATGAAATGAAAATAAATTCTCAAGAGTCTGTTTAATTTAAAGAAAAATTTTCCTCTTATATTTACCTTAAAGTTCCAAAGCATCTTAATATTCAAATCATTTCTAAAAAAAAAAGAAAAGAAAAGTGTTAGTATAGTTTAAAAAGAATTTGTTTTTTTTTGATTTTTATAAAAAAAAATTTTTTTTTTACTTTATTCTCTTTCTAAATTAATATTTTTCTTATTTTATGAAGTTACTTGTAAAAAATTAATTAAAATATTTCTATTTGAAAATTTAAATTGCAATTTTAATACTATATAAAAGAGTTATAATAAGTGTTTTCCATATAGAAAATGTTTTATTAAATAATACTTTTAATTTTATTTTTTTATTTAATTAATTAGGATATAGTATATAAATTATACTATTTTTAGTATAGATATCATATAAACTTTAAAAAGGGAAAAGTTATCAAAGTTGCTATATATACAGTCAACTCTTGTTATAATGAACTCTATGTTCTAGGCCTCAACTTCGCTATAAGACTATAGTGAAGATTTTAAGAGATTTGATTAGCTAATTTGCTATAACAAGAGTATTTTTATTATATTTGTTCAAAAAATTCGTTATATCAAGAGTTTGCTATATCAAGAGTTGACTGTACTTATAATTTATATAATATTTATTAAAATAATTTAAACTATATAAAAAATTTATTATAATATTTACTTTTTAGTATTATAGTACAGTTTCTAATGAAAAGAATAGTGAAAACATATTTTGACAGTATGTACAAACTTTATTTTAATGTATTTTTTTTTATTATTTATAAGAACAATACTAACAACAACTTTTATATTATTAATTAATATTTGGTGTGTCCTTGTTAGTGATAACCCATTTGTGTCACTAAATAATTGTGCTAATTAATGTCACCAATGATTATTAGGAAAATTGTGATTATCATTTTCACCAATTTCACTATTATTACGGTTATCGTTGTGATATTCATTTTCTTTATTATCATGTTTATCATTATTTTATTTAATATATTTATTTTTATAGTTATATTTACTTTCACTATTATATTTATTATCTCTTTATTATAATTGTATTGTATATAAACATCCTGTATTGTTGCTTTGACAAAATAACAAGTTTAAATTATATAATTAATAAAGTATAATCTTAATAATGTAAAAACTATATCTTTGTCAATATCTATTTCCTTTAAAATATAAATCATCAATAAAGACGACCTGACCTTTCAACTTAAATAATTTCATATTTATTTCTTTCATAGTTTACGACTTAAATTTCCTATTAGCAAATAAGCTTTGTTATTCTAATGACGTAGTGTTTAGGCTTAACAGTCCTCCTTCTGCATTGATATATATTTTAACCTAGCTTGGCATGCTCTTGATACATCGAAGTAATATAGTATTATCAAGATCATCTCATCTTTACTAAATTGTATTAAGAAATATATCGCAGGTAATATTTTTTTTTACTACTAAATACTTGATCTTTTTCTTCACCTTTCCCTTTAATACAGCCTATACATTTTCAATAGGGATCAAGTCTGGGTTGTATGAAGACCAAGAAAGAACTCGTCTTGAAAAATATTTTTTCAAGTCCTTCTGAACATCATATGAGATGTATTTTAGGTTATTATCTTATTGGAAGATCCAACCACGTCTGTATAATATATTCGCATTATTATACAGATAGTAATTTAAGATTTTTTTAATACAAATGACGATCCAAATTTTCAGTAAACAAATGAATGCTAATTTTTTCTTTAGCACTAATCACTGTTCAAACATAAACTTTAAATGGGTGCTTTACCATAAGGGCAATTGGTTATACATTATGAGACCATACACGCATAGTATTTCTAAATATCTGAAGTATTATTTCATCAGAAAAACAACTTTTTTTTAGTTGTATTGTGAATGATTACGTGCCTAAGATAAACAAAATTCCTTCACTTTTTGGGTCAAGAGAGAAACTTTTCTTGAAAGAACAGAAATATATTCAAGATTGTTGAGCTCATAATGTATTATACGTTTACTAACATTAAGGTTGTGATCTTTTTCTTCCAATTTGGCCTTAAGTTCACCTGCTGTAGTAAAATGATTATGTTGCAGAATTTTTCCAATATGGTGATATTGATTTGAAGCTAATTTTCTTAGACAGCCAGAAGAGTGACCAATAGAAATTTTGCTAGTTTTATCTAGTAAACTAACATATCTTTCACATGTGTGCAAAGAAATGTATAATCAATTAGAAATTTTCTTTATATTATGCACTTTTTGGTCACAAAGTAACTTAACAGAATTTCTTTGTATTTTTAAAGAGCTTGGCATAGTTTCGAAAAGAAAATCAAAATTAAAACAAATAACAAACCTTATTTTTTTAACTTACCTTTTTAATTTAGGTTTAAATGTCCGATTTAGGCATATAAATAAATGCCTAAATCTGAAAAGTGGTGAAACTGCAGCCTAAAATAGATGCAATCTTCTACTGCCATTCTTTCGCTGGAACTGTAGATCTATTCTAAATTTTACTGTAAGTTTTCTTCTAACTCATTTTCATATTATTTATTACTTGCTTTAAAAATACTAAACAACCTTTCTTATTATTATTAAAATTCAGTTTCTAATAAGTTTTGATTTAAAACTGATTTGTAATTCTTATTAAATATATCTATAATTATTTTTATTGCTTCATTTATATAATTTTATTTCTATTTTTATTATTAATAATATTTTAATTTTATATGCAGATCAAGAAGTAAAAATAAATATAAATAGTAATAAAATAATTAAGATATATTAAATAAAATAATACCTACCTGTTACTATTAAATAAATAAATAAATAAGTTATTAGTCTTATATAAATAACTTCTAAATTTTATGTTTTTCTTCTATAATATTATGTACTTTTAAAATAAAACAAAATTGTTTATGTTTTATATCAAAAAAGTTTTTTAAATAGTCTATTAAAGTATTATATAAGGGAATTGATGAAAGTATAATAAACTTTGATATTGATATAATTTCAGTAGCTTTATAAAAAATTTAAATAAATTTATAAAATTATACTTAATTTTAAAATATTATAAAATTTAATAAAAATTTATTATCTTAAGTACATGATATAACTTTTTAATAATTTGTTATTCTTCTATTTTAATAGAAACTTTTTTAAATCATTATCAATACCTACCATAATATTAAAAAGCTATAAAATATAGTATGTTAATATTATTAACTAGATAACAGAAACTGTTAAAACATCTAAAATATTCAAATTAGTTGATCAATTATACTTAAATTTTAGCTAATCACAAATTGATATTATATTTATTATATGATCTGATAGATTATATGTAGGTAAATACTACATGCATAGTTTCAGCTTTAACTAAAATATTCTACACTTATACTTCAGATAATTAATAAGTAAATCTTTAATAATACTTTATATATTTAAAATATAAAATGTTTACTTTTTAAAATTTAAGTATATATTATAATATTAGATAGATAGAATTTTACTAAGTTAATACATCTAAAATAGAACTTAATTCTTTATTAAAATAAAGATTACATTGATAAATTAATTTCTTTTTATGTTATAAAGAGAAACGCTTAACTAAATAATAGAATTATTAATAAATTAATTAATTTTTACAATTTTTTTGCATTTAATATATTTAATTAAATAATATTTTATTCTTATTAGTTTATTAGATGTATGCTTATTTTTTGAAATATTTTTTAAAATTAAATTTTCTTATAATTCTTTAGATTTAAGATATTTTAATATTTCTTAAATAGCAAGATTCATTATATGTATAATATATTATACATAATTCCATTTGCAATTAATTTCTATATAAATTTTAATACAAAACTTTTCAAATTTCTTAAAAAAGATATTATTATTAGATGCATTATTAGTCTATAATTAAATTTAATTCAATAATTAATATATTATATTATTACTAACTTTTATACATTTTTTTTTCTTCAAAACATTTTAAAAATGCATCTGTTATATTTTTATCTGAATAGAAATCTCTAAAATTAACAAAATTAAGAAGAACATCTTTAAGATTTCAGTTTACATTAATATAGTTGTATAATATTTTAAGAAAGCTAATAGTATTAGGTAAAATTCAAGTATCTAATGCAAAACTTAGTTTTTTTGAAGTATTTTTTAATTAATAAAATAAAATAAATTTTATTAGATAATAATTATAAAATTTACAAATAATAAATTAAATTAATTTTTTTAATCTGTAATAAGTTTTGCATTTTGTTTGATAATTATTAAAAGTTTTAAAATATTACTTTTAATAGTATTTGCTATTAAAATATATACTAATAAATTGTAAAGTTTTATTAAATTATAAAATTCTGAAGATTTAATAATGATAAATAGTTAATCATCTATAATAATCTATATAGTAAGTCTTTTACAAAAAATAGTATTAGTAAATAGTTACAAATAAATAATAATTTAATAAATTTACTATAAAAATAAATAAATAATAAATTATATTTACAATTTGTTTGTTTTATTCTTGTGAAAATTTTTTCATAAATTCTATTTGTTTTATAATAGAAAAATTAATTTTATCTAATATAAAATATTAAGATAGCAAATTTTATTGTCAGTTAATCCTCTATTATTTATATTTATTTATGATTACTATTAAAATAATATTATAAAATACAAAATTAAAAATAAAAAACCTTTTTATTAAAAATGTATTTTAGATTTTTTTTGCCTGCAATATTGACATTTTGCCTAAAATATACCTTTTTTATCTTTAAACTTCTCAAAATTTTTTTATACTATACTTTCTTTTTATTATCTTCATCTAAGATACTTAAAGTTGAATTTAAAATATTATTAATTTATTTCATCATCTTTATCATTAATTTTCTTATCTATTTTATAAGTTTTTTTCATTATCAAGTTCTTTATCTATTTTTTGAATTTTTTTATCTTTATCTATTTCTTGAGTTTTTTCATTATTAAGTTCCTTATTTATTTTTTTGAATATTATATCATTAGTAAAAATTTCTTTTCTGTTTCTTTATAATAATATTTATTAAAATTATTAAAAGTTTATTATTTTTTTACATTTCATTTTTAATTATAATCAAAAGATGATTATAATTTATTAATTTGTAATTAATGATATTAAATTGACAAATTATACTATACATTATATTAAGTTGATTATATTGAATCAAAAATTATTCTAATTTATATAATCATAATAATTTGCAAATCTTATTCTGAATTTTTAGGTTAGATCAGATCAGGTATCTGAATTTTTAGTTAAAATTCAAAGCTTTAAGAATGAGTTTAAAGTATTCTGCTATTTTATTGTATTTATATTCTTTTAAATAAATAATAATTTGTATTTTCTGTTTGATAAAATAATAAAATTAGTTTAAGTTTATTAATACAGTTAACACTTGATATAATGAACGCTTGATATAATAAATTTTTGAAAAAATATAATACAAATACTCTTTTATATCAAATTAGCCAATCAAATCTCTAAAAATCTTTACTATAGCTTTATAACAAAGTTAAGGACTAGGATATAAAGTTCGTTATAACAAATGTTAACTGTATTTTTTAATCTTATATTTAATAACTTTTTCTTTTAAATTATGATATTTGTACAAATGAATGAATACTTAGTTTTATTAAAATTTATTCACATTTATATGATAAACTAATAATTAATATAATTAATAATCATAGAATTGCAGTAGAAATTTGATATTAAATTATAAGATTTTTAGATTAAATTATTTTTAACAGTTTTAAAAATTCAATATAAATTTTATTTATCATTAATACTTTTATTATAAAAAAATGATTTTTTTATTTAAATATTCAAAAATAAATAAAAATATAGCAAAAATATATTGCTTATTTTTCAAGGAATATAATAATTAAAAAATGTTTAATTAATATATTTAAAATTAATTTATTAGATTTATAAATTAACTTTAATATTTTAATTTATTATTATATTGTTATTTATAAAATTAAACAGTTTTATAATTATAATTTTATTTTATAAATTATTTTTAATAAGTTTTAATAAAAATAATATTTGTACTTAAAAAATTTACGAATTAAAAATATTAAATAAATTGTAAATTTATTTATGTAATTAAAATATGAATTTTATAAGATTATAATTAAATAATATATGTTATAATATTATATATAATTAAATAATAAATTTTATAATATGGGGGCTAAGCTATTAAAATCACCTTACGGGGCCCCACCAACTAAAGTTGATATTTTTGATTCATATTATTATATGATATATGAACTTTATTTGGTTAAATTTTTATAGTCGATTATCTTATTAACAAA
>CAJVPP010003233.1:0-12211 GCA_910592005.1 Funneliformis mosseae | reverse complement strand
GTAGCTACAAAAGGTAAGTGATTTTAGTTGTTAGTTACATTGATTGATTTAAAAAATAAATATTAAAAATTTTTTTTCACATGACTCACCCCCCGAACGATCCAATGGTTGAAGAAATCTAGGATTATTAAGTTATGCAAGATTATAATGATGCTAAAGAGTCAAAGCTGAAAAAAAAGCTGCATGTGTACTAAATTAATAAATAAAAAAAAACATCAAATTTTCAATGGTTCTATTATTTTATAAAATAGTCACGTGACGTGCATTTAGAGATCAAATTGTCATATCAAAGGACAGAAAAATTTCTTGCACGTGCAGAACTTGAAGGGTGCATTTAGCCTCTAAGTCCTAAGCTTGGGACCAGAACATTGTGTGCATTTATAGAGGGTGCATTTAGAGAGGTCTGACTGTAGTTCTTTTTTCAAAAACATTGGTAAAATTTCAATACTGTTGATATTATTGTCATAATTTTAAATTATTTCTTGTATTTATAGCTATACAGGAAAGAGAAACATTTAAATGTAAGTTTAATTCAAGGATTCTGCTATAATATCATTACTCAAAAGTTAATCTAACTAATAATACATGTATTTCAATGATATTGAGCAACGTAGTTTATTTTCACATTAATCATTAAGATTAGAGACGTCTCTATAGAGTAATTAATGCGTGTAATAAATCAAACCATAAATAGGGTGATGAAGTTTTTCACATTGCAGATATTGAGAATTTGATTGAAAATTGGATAATTTATTTATTGCTATTTCATCCTTAATGGATTTACATTCAGTTTGAAATATTTGATTCTTCTCTAGAAAGTCAACTGATAGTCAAAAGTAAGTATATTTCAACAAAAATGTATTTAATGCAATTTTTTTGAATTGGCTCATTAACATACTTCACGAATTTCAAGAGCAAATTAAAGAAAGGTAGTAGCGAAATTTAGATATAGTATCTTTGATCTCGCTATCTTTTTTGTAGGTAATTTATGCACCTATATTAAAAATCAACCTTCAAGCTATTAATAAAAATTTTCTTCTTAGATGATGCAGCTTCACATGATGATCAAAATCTAAGGCTATTGTGACAACGTAACGGAGTTAACGATATTTATTAAATTTTAATTGTAATTTTCTTTTTTCTTCTTTTTTGATTTTGTTTTATCTAATCGTATGATTATAAAATCTATGTGAATAAAGAGAACAGCAACTCACCAACCTATTAATTTCTTGGTTTAAAGATTGCGGTCGTCAACCCCGAATTAACTAGTGATGCAATTAAAAGGCCCTTGATCTAATACGTACTATGTGCATTTCAAACAAATAGATTAATTACATTGACATTGCTTAATCATTTGATTCACAAAAAAAAAAATAATAATAATAATATTTATTTATCCGGTTCCTTCGGTTCCATTAGATTTAAATATAAGGATCGAAACCTCAAAATCGACAAAAAATTTGAAACCAGATTTATGACATCCGTTTCAACCTGATTTCTTTTATCCCGATTTTTCGATTCCAACCGGATTAGATATTCGGTTTTTGTACTAGACAAATATGCTATCCGAACTTTAGCGCGCCTCATTTACAGCAATTTCACAAAATGTGATCATATTTCTTTTCAAGTTTATATCCTTTATAATATTTTTATTATTAAATTAGCTTATCCCATTATTCATTATTTATATTATTTGACAATGTATTTAGCCGTAATAAAACTAAAATTAAAGGATCGAGATAAAATTGAAAACTTACAATAAGCAAACTTCAATACTTCACTTTCAAAATTTCACAAATAGAGCTGCGACCCGTAAGTATTTCAGAATCCAAATAAAAAAAGGTATCATATGTGTTAATAATTAATAATTAACGGTTTTCACAACTTGACGCGTCAACCATTTTAATCAATAAAATAATAAACTTTTTTGTACAGCGTGACGCGTCAAAATCTTATATATATACCTCCACCTTTTTTTTTTTTTAACTTTTCTACTTTTCTTCAATTTTTTTTTACTCTCAATCTCTAAAACCCACCCAGCTAAATTTTTATCATATCTCCAATCCAACCCAAACTAAATTTTTTATTCATATTCCATTTATTATATTATTATTAATTTTTTTTTTTTTACGACTTGTAAAAAATTACGAAGACTACTTCAATAAGCCATCGGAAGAATGGTCGATTCCAGACCTCGGAAGCATGTTAAACAAAATTTTGAAGTATATGGGACCTTTGCAATAGAAAAGGGGGAAACGGCTGGAAAAAAATAAAAAATAAGTTAATGCTAAATCTGAACATATTTTGACCTAATGATTTTTTCCGGCAGTTTCCCCCCTTCCTATTAAAAGGTCCCATATGATAAAAATATTAATAAGAATTTTAATAATATATTAAATGAATAACACATCTGAAAGAGATGCTATGCGGGCACGCACATTGTTGAAGTCTAAACCAGTAAGTGTTTTTTTTTCGATAGAGTCTTTCTGTTATCTTCCTACCGTACAATGTAAGTTTTAGCCGAATCAGAATCTCTGATAACTCTACTATCTACTTACCGTACAAGGTTTTTTGTGTTGGTTTGTTAAGGTCTATCTTTTTTGGAGGAGAAATTGATTATATACCTTGGAAAGATCTTCCGAAGCTATAAAAAATATACAAGCCGCAAAAAAAGTGTAAAAACAAGAGTTCAGATGAACAAATCAAGCAGAAGCAACAAACGTCCAAAAGGGTGAAAACATCCACAGAGCTTGATGATTTAGTGTATATACTTTTATCTATTTATTAACGTCTTAAATTCTTAAATTTATATTAATAAATTAATTCAATTTGATAATAGGAAAGAGCTCTTGATTTGAAAGAACGTGATCTTGTGTTGAAAGAAAGGGAGGTTAAACTCAAAGCTCTGCAGAAATTACAAGTATAGACGATTGAATTTCAGCAACGCATTGTAAATTCTGTGAATTTTCTATTATCCTGTCAAGTTTGCCCCAAAATTTGCTTCCGGGTTTAATATAAATAGCATCGCCATTTATGTCGAAACAAAAAAAAAATAAGATATAGATTATATAAATTACTTTATATATATATAATATTATAATCACATAATTTTATAAAAATATGAAATAACAACAACATTTATTTTTAATGATACGAAAATCTGTTTTAAAATAATGAGGATTAAACCATCACATTTATCGAATAATTCATTCCTTTCCTATTTTGGGTTACGAAATCTTCGGGGGGAATTATTTCAAACAATTGTGTTACAACCAACCAAATATAAACCACCTCCAATTACGATCTTTTTTTTTTTTTTCAAAACTATACACAACTTGATCTTAGTTTGATGATTTTATTTTCTTTGATGAAAATTAAATTGCGTGATGATAAATATTCTAAAAATATTCTTTATAAAGAATCAATGAATATTGGAATGAGATTCTTTGTGTTTTTTCTTAGAAGGGAACATGATGTTATTTTCCTGATCTTAATTGTTTTTTCTAAATACGAAGGGGGTTTTCTTTTGAGTTCCTTATTGGAATTTGAGAACAATCTCCTTTTGTCATTTAGAAAAAGAATGAAGATTTAATTTATTCAGGAAGTTCAAATTTCTTTATTTGAAATTTTGAAAGATTTATTTATACTGATTCTCTTCTAATGTGATGAAAGTGATTGGGTAATATTATTTATATTTCCAGATTTTATTGTGAAGTTTTGATGATGAAGCCCGTTATTTAGATAATAACATTAATGGCACGATAATTATGTATCAATGTCAAATGATTGTTTTAAGATGAATAAAAAAAAATAATAATAATAAGAATTATTTTTTCTACAACGAAAAAAATTACATGATAATAATCTAAATGTTCTTTGTACAAATGCAAATTTTATGCTCCTTTAATAATTAGTCATTTAATTTTCTAGCTTCAACATTTTTCTGTAATTCATCCATTGCACGGAAGATTGTATCTGTAATACTTATTCGAGTCAACACTTCATTAGCTTTCCCTTCATGATAATCAATCAGGAGATCTTTAAAATCTATAGGATTTCCATAAGCGATTACAATTTTTTTACCCAATATCGGAAACCGTGGATGATTTCTATTTTCTGGCATGATTTCTTCGAAACCTTTTAAAAAACGAACAAAATTATTTTTTTAAAAAAAAAAAATTATTTGATAAGAAATTATTTAAGTTTACCTACCCTTATGCCATAAAGGAACCATGATGGGTAAATTCGTTGATTCCATCATTAGACGACCAATTCCCCATTTGAATCGCAACATATCCACAGTTTGATTTACTTTTCCTTCGGGGAACATATGAACCTAAGAAGGTAAAGACATCAAAGAAAGAATTTTTTTTTTTTTGTCTATGTTAATCTAAATTTATTTATTTTTTTTTTTTTCAAAAAAAAAAATATTATTAATAATAGTAATAATTTATGCTTACCCATTTGCCTTCATTCAATTTCTCTATTGCGAAATTCATTGCGGGTTGATAAATTCCAGCACCTCGAACAGTTGGAATAACTTGGCCTAGAGCAAAAAATAGCGAACGAGTACTAATACACGCAAAAACAGGTCAGCAAACCTTATGTAGTTGAATGAAGTAAAAGGGAATTTTTTTCAACATACGGGGTTTTAAAACATATCTCTTGAGCGCCAAGTGTCCAACGTACCCTTTGAAGGTTTAAGATGGCCCTAAATGGCAAACTTCCCCAAAGTAACGGATCGTCAACTCTAATTAGAACGACAAATCAATTAACAAAAGATCTATATAATAGATTATATATGTGTGTATATGTATTAATCTTGGAATACAAACGTTGATAGATGATTTGCAACTATTTATAAAGGTAAAGAAGAATTGAAATTCATTTTTTTTTTTTCAATTTCTTTTCATTTTCATTTCATTTAAAGTTTTTAAAAAAGAAACTTTCATTTACCAGTTAAAATTGGACGAGTTCTATTAGGATCCATCAAAACTTTTAAAAATGGTTCTTTATTATAAACAGTAGTTGACGAAGTACAGAACTTTAAAAAAACTTTACAAATAATTGCACAAGAAGCTATTGCATACCAACTAGCAAATTTCCAAAAGCGTCTGGTTTCTGGTCGAAGAATCATTTTTCCACGATCAACATAATAAGGTAAAGGGACTTTAACGGGTTTTAGGTTAGTGATTGGGTATGGTCTTTCAAGAGAAAATGGGATTTGATCTGCTTCAGGAACCTCGGTTGTCGCTTGATCTCCAAATCTCGGAGGCATTATTATGATTAAAAAAAAAGGCTTTTTGAGTTTTGATTACAGAGTATCAAACGGGAACATCATTTGTACGTCCATAATTTGTGCGACATACGAAGTTACACGAACAACATTGATTGTGCAGAGAGATGATGGGTTTGATAGCGAATTCATTCCGTAAGGGTTAGATAACTTTTTCCCGTTTTAAATTGTTTTTAATTATAATCCGTTAGTTGAAAAAAATGTAACAAAGAAAATGTTGAATATATGACACCATTAATTCCCCTCAAAAAAAAAACGTTTATAATTGTTTCCGAAAATGGAAAACATACGCGTAATCAGAACGAAACTTGTGAATGAGCTGAACAAAAAGATCAATAGAATAGCGGTTGTCTCGGAGTGAATCATTTTGGTTTTTTTTATTCGCTTTTCTCTTGTGCGACGCAAATTGTATCGCAAAATTATCAAGCCAAATTACCCAATAAAGAATCATATTTGACTCAAAATGAATGAATGAAATGTTTTCCATTTATATTATTAAAAAAAAAGAAAGTGAGGTGTACTTACTAATTAATGAATTAATAAAAAAAAAAAAAAAAATTCCCGCCATCACTTTTTTTCTTTTTTTTTATTACATTAATAAAAGAATTTTTTCCCTTTCACAAATACCCGAAAGCAAAAATCTGGGGGTGGCGCAGAAATGTAGGGAACGGGAATACAAAAAAAGAAATTTAGCTGTTTATATGTTTCATTGAATACAATTATGGTTTATCTTTATCTCTTGGGGAAAAAAATGTCTTTGAGCAGTTATATTCAATGAAAACAAGCATTATCTTTATCGATTGTCGATGCAGGTTCTTATAAAAGAAATAAATAATAATTTACCTTTTTATGATTTTATTTATTTTATTTTTTTTTTTTTTTTTAGAAACGTTACTTATATATTCTTATTCTTATCTTTATGCTTATAATTGAACATCTAATTTAATAAGGTTTGTTTGAATAAATTAAATATTTTTACAAATCGTACAAAAAGATGTGAAAGGAAAGTAGAAAGGAACATAAATAGGATAAAGGGTGACATAAAACTTTGTTTTTATTTGTGTGTGAGAGTTTTTTTTTTTTTTTTTTCCTTTTAGTCAAAAAGAAAAGGTTGAATCAAAAAAAAAATGTCTTATCGAATGAAATCTACAATTTTTTTTTTTGAAAAAAAAAAAAATCCTTGTTCAATGTCTTATTTACTGATTAGCATGATAAAAAACAATAAATTCAAGAAATTCTCTTTGATAAGTTTGATAAGGCGTTTTTTCCGGTTATGCAGAGTTTATGCAAAATCAATTTATGTGGGGATCGCACTGCTTTGATTTTCGTTGTGAAATTTTACAATTTTCTCACGACAAGAAAAAAATTTTTTTCAGCCTATACCATTTCAAATCTTTCATAAACGTCTTTTTTTTTTTCCAAAAAAAAAAAAAAAAATGCAAAGTTTGAAACAACGAAAAAAAATAAAAAAAAAAAAGAAACAAAAAAAAAGTCTTTTAATAACCTTTACTAAACCAAATGGAGAACGCGTCAATAACAAATTTTTTTTTTTTTTTGATTGAACTCTTTCCTTGAAAAATCCCACGTGTATAATTTAATAAATCGCCATACGTGATTACGTAACACATCCGTATAATCAACCCAACTATAACAAGTAGGTGACAAAATGACAATAAATTAAAAATTGTAGTTTTTTCAAGGAATGAAAATTAAGCAATAATAGGACTAGCATCGGGCATTGGCATTAAAACTTTTTTACTACCGTGTCACCCAATTGCATGTAAGGATGTCGTTACCCAATTTAGCCAAATGTAGCCAAATAAATTTGGTTTACAAGTCTTTTTTTTTTTTCCTTTAAAAATATAATCTGTTTGTTTGTTTGTTCCATCTAGCTATTTCGATCTATTTTTTATTTTTATTTTTTTTTTAGCTTTTTGCCAAGGTCTAATACTAGTATACTAATATAGGTGATAAAGCAATATAATAATCAATAATTTTAGGATGGAAAATACAATCCACAGAAGGAACAATGGATCCTTAAATAAAATACTCGAGAACTGGTGGGATCTTTTTTTTTCAAAAGGTAAACCCGCGCATTTATTCTCACACTTGTTTCACACATTCATCAACAATAAGAAACTTATTAAGGGTCCAGAATATGGATACCGTAACTTAGTGTGGTTTTTTACAAAGTCAAGTACCATGGGTTGCTTACTTTTTTTGTAAAACATGCTCACAAAAGAAAAACAACAAGCCTTGACGCTAACGTGTTTCAGGTAAATATATCTCGCACCATATTTTGAGACGATGCCGCACATTCATTTCTTTTGCGACACAAGAATGTATGCCATGATTCTTACTCGGTAACGAGCAAATTTCATAGAATCGACGGTTTCATGTGAAATGTAAATATTTATATGACATGATCTTTTGGTTATGGATCGTACGATCCTTGCGTCGGTTAAGCTATGATGACAAAGACGAAGGAAGGGGATGACGATCATTTTGCTGTGCCGCAGATGGTTGGGAATGCTTTTTCCGATCGACGTATTTACATTTCGGGAAGGATTTTTTTTGGACTTGTTATTCTAGTTACCGTATGTTGATAAGAACTTTCCTTTTCGTCAACCAATCAAAAATGATGATAAGTTATCATTCCAAGTTATCGGGTATTTAAGAGATTTTCAGATTGCATTCCCTTTTTTCTCTTTTTTGATCTTTTTTTTTTTCCAAATTACTTGTAATCAAAAACGAGTAGCTAATCTTGAATTACTCGGGGAATGAAATTCGATACGTTAGTTGATTGCTCGATTTACATGTGATAAACTATCTGCGTTTTAGCGCGAGAATAACTTTGAAATCGTCCCAAATATTTATATATAATTTTTATAGATATGGCTGATTAACAATCAGGGTTCTTTATAAACTGAAACTTTTAAAAAAAAAAAAAAAATACGACTATAACGATTGTTAAAAGATGTATTATCACGTGAACGTGAAAGGAATTGACAAATCTTGGTCGCTATTGTTCTCTGTTTTATTTGAAAATTATTTTCAATTTTGTCTTTTACAATGGGAAATTGAAATCTTTTTTTTATTTATGCATATTGATTCTATAACCGAATGTGTTCCAAAAATACCACTCTCGGTTATGGCAAGTCATGTTGTGGATCCGTGTCACAAATAATTACCTGTTTTTCTAACCAAATTCATTTCCCACTTTCTCAAAATTCGATTACAATTCGGTTTAGTTAGTTATTTTACCCATTTAATACCCCAAATAAAGAGATAATTTCTGCGGGGTAGTGATATACCGTATGTATTTTATCATGATATATCCGATAAAGAGTCGTGCTCTTTTTTCTTTTTTCGTTCAATCGTTTTTTTTTTCGAAAGGTTGTGAACTTATCATTGATCTACGAATTGATAAAGTGCATAATCGAAGCGCTTTCGGCCTTTGAATTTAAATTTTTTTTTGCTGCGAAGGAGAAAAATGACTTTTAAATGGTACGTTGGTGTGATACAATGAAAAACATGACCGGCCAATAATTTCACGGGAATTGAACATTTGACTCGGCTATTTTGCCACCACAACTCCTCCAATCTTTTTTTGAAGACAAAAAAAAAGAGATGCTTTATATTCCTAATACCGTTTAAATTTGCTGCGGAATCTCTATATCTCGGACGTTTTAGGAAGGATTAGTCATAAATTGTTATATCGGGTCATTTCGGACACTGATTGAGTTGACAATGGTATTACATTTGGGTAACTTCCTTCAGCTTAATATACTGTACGTTATTCCCAATCAAAAAAAACACCGTTTTGAAAGAGTCACGATAATTCTCCGTAACAGATGTTTGTTGGTTTTTCCGAATTCTCCCTTTTTGAAATAACAAAAAGAGAAGTAAAAAAAAACAAAAATCTTTTTGGTTTGGGAGGAAAAACGCTCCTTTTTTTTTTTTCATTACTTCATCAAAAAAAAAAAAAAAAATGTATGAATTAAAAAAAGACGACATCATATTTTTTTTTTTTCCCTTATGGTTCAGGATACGTGAGGTCTCAACATTCTAAACCCGAAATTGCAAAGATTATTTGTGATAAGCCCGAAACAAATCTCTTTTTTTCCTGTTCTTGGGCGTAGTATTATACTATATGTTAGATAGTATCTAGGAATTAAATAATAATGATAAATACAAAAAAATTATATAATGCTGACCAAAAATCCTGATATGGACGATAAACCAACAATAAAGATTCTTTCTATTCCAAAAAAAAAAAAAAAAAAAAACTTTTTTTTTTATTTTATCTGGTATAAAAAAAAATTTTAATTTAATTTTTTTTTTTTTTTTTTTATCTACATATCTTTATTTATCTTGTTTCATTATAACACACGTTTTCTAATTAATAAATAAAAGTCTTACTTTACTTTGCGTAATACACTATACATTTTTCTCACCAATTGATCCAAATATATATATATATTGTATATATATTGTATATCCTATTGTAAAGATCAAAAGACAATATTCAAACAAAATAAATAATAATAAAAAAAAAAAAAAAAAAAAAAAAAAATAAAAAAAATAAAAAAAAATTTAGTATATAAATTGACCCTCTTTTACATCTCTTTCCTCTTTGAAATTTTTTATTTTACAACAATATCCTTTTTTTCTTGGAACAACTTTTTAAACAAAAAAAAATAAAATAAAATAAAATTCCGGTCTAAACTCTTTAATACACAAAAAAATCTATTTCTTACTCTAAAATTAGCCCATAAAAGCCTCGATAATTTCACTCTCCCATAAAATTTTTTTTCTTTGGACAAACACCTTTGTTCCCCTTTTAAAAAAAATAAATAATTCAAAAAAATAAACGTTTTATTCTCTCCTCGGGTTTTGCATGAATTTGTAAGCCTCATTTTCTTTAATCGATGGTCATATTGTCTTTTTTGTTGGTTAAAATCGTCAAATTTGTTTATTAATCGGTTTTCCTCCCCTCATGTTTCTCATAGGTATCGAACGAAATTTCTTGCAACGATAAATATTCTTCACTTTATTATAATCACGTATTATCCCTTGTTGTTAGATTATATAATATAATCCGACAACAGCTTCTTCACTTTGTCAAGCTGCCTTCAATAATACCTAATAGTCGGCCCATGGCCATTGCCATCAAGAATTCAACAATAACGACTTCAACCAAGGAATATCAATCTCATCAAAGGAGTTGCTCAATGCAATCAACAATCATGATCCCTGATGATAATTTAAGTGGTATCATTCCTGGTATTCAACATCCTCCCGAAATTTGCGTTGATTACCTCTCTCATGATTGGAAAAAGGAAGATGACATTTGGACTTCTTGGAAAGTCATGTCTAAACAAAAGAAGGAGATTGCGAATGGGGTTCGACTCGAAAATGCCTCTTGGAGAACTTGGGCAAAACAAAAGTATGACCTTAAAACCGTGAATCCTGAAAAGTTAAATTGGTAAGTCGGTCATTGAATCAAAACCACCCATGGTTCATTTGTCCCTGCGCCACAGCTCTTAATAGATTTTTTTTTTTTTGACGTTTACTTTTATAAGGTCCAAGGATAGTGATGTAACTTGGTTGTATGGACCTTTACATACCGCGTGGTCGCCAAATCGTCATGTCGATTCACAAAAATTACACGCCGAAGATAACCTTCACCTCATGCAATCCTCTACTACCAAATCATGCTTGAAAAAAAAATCGATATCGGATATACTGTGCCCCACCATTAAAGGAAGATACGGTTCTTTAGTATCGAGCAATTCCGATACTCAATTATACAAGAGGGATCAAGACGGTGATGCGGATTTAAGCGATTGTGAAACCGCTTCGACTTGTTCGTCAATATCTGGACCAACGACGCCAACAACCGAACCAACAAAATCGGTTTTATTGCCCACCGAAAATGATAGTTCACATCATCGAAAAATTCAATTTAATGATCGCGTTGAGCAATGCATCGCCGTTGATAGTGATGAAGAACTTGATGATAAATATGCTTTTTCGGATCCAGAGAGTAGTAGTGATGATGGGATTGAAATGAAAATTTCTTCAAAGAAGAAAAGAAAAGACTGTTCAACAATATGCAAATTAGCTCCTACAAAACTAAAAGAAGATCGAATTCATAACAATGAATATTCCTCATTATATTCAAACAACAAACGTCGAATAACTACTACCAATTCGACTAGTGGATCTACCAACACCGCCGCATCAGCCCCTACCACTACTGTTGCCACTTCTTCGTCAACACCACCGTCCTGGATTTATGACGATGAAGATTTGGATGTGGATGTGGATGTGGATGAGATTTTGAATTTTGGTTTAGAACATTCTACACATTATCATACTGGAAGGATAATATCACAGCCCCCTTCTAATAAGTTGCAAAATGAAAATCAGCCTCCTCAAGATCATGATGATCATGGGATTGTTGTAAAGGCCGTTAACATTGCCACTGGTGTACGTGAAATAATTAACTTGGTTTTCAACTTGTAATGTTTGTTTTCGAGAGAATGAGAGGGTGCCAGAAGGGATTCGGAAAAAAAAAAATAAAATTGGAATGAAATTATAGATAATAAGGGGATAATTTTCATGGTATCCTCTCAATCTCTCTACGGTTCATTTAACAAAGTTTAAACAAAGAAGAACCAACAATTCCTTTTTTTTATTCATTTTTTTTTAAGATTTACCTTTTAAAAGCATTCTTCCCTATTCTTAAGATTTCAAAAAGAAAAAAAAAAGAGAGAAAAATATATTCCTTATTCCTTTATTAATTATTTTGTGATTGATTTTATATCATGACAAAAAAAAAAAAACTTTTTTTTTTATTTTATCTGGTATAAAAAAAAATTTTAATTTAATTTTTTTTTTTTTTTTTTT
>CAJVPP010003232.1:0-12213 GCA_910592005.1 Funneliformis mosseae | reverse complement strand
ATTATATATATTTATAAAATTAATTTAAAAAAAAAATTTTTTAAATATTTTAATTTTTCATAAAAGTAAATCAGAAGGGAATTTATAGTAAATAAGCAGGCAAATTTACCTATGAACCTCTACAGTTTAAGGGATATAGGCATAGAATTTTTTAATTTATTTTAAATTTTAAAATTTTTTTTAAAAACTACAGATTTCATTAATATTTAGATCTATTTTTAAATAAAAGTAATATTTAGTATGTTTTAAAATTCAAAATAAAAAATTATGTGTAGAAAAATAATATATATATATTATTTTATAATAATAATAATATATAATATTATATTAAAATATAAAAAAAATTATATTTTTATATGTATGAAATTTTAAATTTTTATATACATATGCATTTTGTACATTAAATTTCAAACATTGGTAATATTCATTATATTTTTATAATATAAGTATATACTTTTACTTTAAATATAAATATTTTAAAATTGTAAATATATATTTTTAATTTTAAAAAATTTATTTTATATTAATAAACTTTTTTTTTTAAAAAAATTCAATAATAGATTTATATTATACTTATATGTTACTATAAAAATAAAATTAATTAACAATTATTATTTTTCAATATTCTATAAATTTAATAACTATAATTAATTCCTTATATTTTGTTATAATTGCCAAACTTTTAAATATAACAGGTAAGATAATTTTCAATTTACCTGTATTTTCTTAATTTATAATAGATATTATAAAAATTGATTTTTTTTTATTTGCATTACTTTTTTAATAGATATTCTGCATATTTTAAAGATTATTTACAAATTTAATTAGAAAATATTTTAAAAAATAAAATATAGATATACAATTTAAAATATTTTAAGATAAATAATAATAAGCAGTCAAGTTTTAATTATAAAATTTTAATTTATTATATTAAATAGAAGGTTATTTTTATTTTATAGGATCATATAAATTAACAAATTAAAAGAAGTCTACTAGTATAGTATATCTATTATTAAATATTTTATTTTTACATTTAATGATATACTATAAAGCATCTAATCTATCTACCTTTATAATAAAAGATATAAGAAAGTTTTATAATAAGTAAATAAATAGTATTTTTTATAATATTTCTAATATGTTAACTAATTAAAAATTATTATTATTTGAAAAAAATATATATTAAATATAAAAATATTATCAAAAATATTAAATATATCATTAATTATATATTCTAGTTAAATTTTATTACCAGCTTATTTTTTATTTCTAAATAATATATTTTTATCTGTTTTAATATTTTTTCTTTTAGTTATATAATATATTGATTAACTATATACTCAAATAAGACTTGAATAATTAAACTTTTCTTTAATATTAATTATTTTTCATAATAATAAAGTAATATGTTTACTTAAAATTCTTATTTTAGTGATAATTATTTTTTATTTTTTTATATAAAATATTTTTTATTTGATTATATTATTATATAAATAATAATATCATCTAAAAAATTTTCTTTGATTATCTTAGTTAATTAAATCAGATTTTCATATAAAATTTTTAACATATAAAAAAAAGTTTGACTGTTAATCTTAAAATATTAAATAATTAATATGTAACAAAAAAAATAAACTAATTGCTATTTATTATAGAATAATACAATTATTTATAAAGTAATATAACAATCAATATATATATATATTAATCTAAATATAATTAATTATAATTATATTTTTTTTATTAAGATTTTGATTTATTATTAAGTTTTGTATTTATAATATAAATAATTATAAATTTGTAAAATTGTAAAATTATTATTTAATTCATATATATAGATATATAATATTATAATATTATTATTTATTTATTATATATATTTATAAGTTTATTAATTATTCTAATGAAGTGAAAGACTATATATGGGAAAAGGAACCAAATCATCAAAAAATTATTTTTTTAAATAATAAGAGTTCTGAATCAGATAAGATGATCAGATTAAGAATAATTTTTTAAAAAAATTTTTGATTTGATGCACTCGCCCTATATTTCTATGTATTGAGTAAGTTTGATCATGTGAGCGTTTTTGTCCGAAGGACAAGGGCGTTCTTAACCTAGGAAGGGGGTGTAGACCCTTATCGTCCAACCCCACGTATAAATAAATATTTTTAAAGTATATATCACGTGACATATACAGTTGCGGTTTAGTCTACACCCCCTCCCTAGGTTAAGGATACCCGAAGGACAATATACGATGAAATTTTTTCGGTCACGTGATTATTGCGTTTCTCTGTCCGCCCACGTGATTTTCGTCCAATAATTCGCTCAGGATTCACAACGGCCTAGTATAAAAATAGTTAATAAGTTCTTAACTGCAAAAATGATCGGCATTGGCAGAGATACATTCAAAATCTCTCTCTTTTTCGATTTTCTTGTTCAATGGTAGTTGTTTTGAAAAATAAATTATCAGTTGATTTTTTCTTTTAATTCTAATTTAACACGTTTATAGTCAGTAACACTTCATACAGATCTCGGTGATCTTAAAATTGAAGTGTTTTGTGAGGCAGTACCAAAAACTGCCGAGGTAGTTTTATTTTTTTAAGATATATAAATACATATCAGATTGGTTAATAAGTTTAATTTCTTTTTTTTTTTTTTTTTTAGAACTTTTTAGCCCTATGTGCAAGTGGATATTATGACAACAATTTATTTCACAGGTAAGGTAATAAAAGAGGAGAGACAATTTAGTTCTTCAATAAGCATTCGCTAACGACAGATGATTTTTTATGACGAAAAACAGGAATGTCAAAGGTTTCATAGTGCAGGTAAAAAAAAAAAAGTTCTTACATAAATTGAATTGCAATGGAATATTAATTTTCAAATTAAAGACAGGGGATCCTCTAGGAACTGGTAAAGGAGGGACTTCAATTTGGGGAAGAAAATTTGAAGATGAAATTAAATCTTCATTAAAGGTAAATAAATGTGTTTGTTCAATTGTATAACTGATGATAATTACATACAATTATTATGGTAAATTCATAGCATAATACACGTGGTATAGTTTCAATGGCAAATAGCGGACCTGATACCAATGGATCACAATTTTTTATAACGTATACTAAACTACCTCACTTAGACACAAAGAATACGGTATTTGGAAAGTATGTCATTTACGATTTCTACAAGTTTTCCTTAATGTATGAAACATAAACATTATTTCATTTAAAGGGTTATTGATGGATCAGATACTACATTGGACGCTATTGAAAAAGTACCCGTTGATGAGAAATATAAACCTATTCAAGATATTAGAATTAAATCTGTTACAATTCATGCAAATCCTCTTGCTGAAAGAGATTAATTAATTAATAAAGAAATGATTAAATATTAATATATAATTAATTCTCAGACTAATTACATTTTCTGACTTTTTTTTATTTAATATTACGAATTTGATTTCTTGCTTTAATATTTTAAATAAATAAATAGCAAATAGCACATATAAATATTGACAGAACTATATATATAATGAAAGATGCAAAAGAAATAAAATAAATTTTACACGATATACAAGAATTTTGGGACAATTCAGCAAATACATTTTTCAGGTAAATTAAGTAAATAATTCCATAGGGGTGACAGCATCAAATACTACTGATCCTGATAATGTTATTTTAGACATGAATTGTAAGGGGAAATGAACCAAGTGACCTTTTACTTTACTAAGTTCTGTTTCAACTTCTTTCATGGATAATTTTTCCGGATCACAAACGTGTCCCGTTGGAATCTTCTTTCGGTCCGGAACAAATGCAGCGAATTCAACCCAGTCCGTAACTAAAATTATAACAAAAATTAAAAAAAAAATCTTTAATCAAAAAAAAAATTTTTTTTAAAGAATTTATAATTACCGGAATCATCTGGAACACAATGGAATACTGTTCGGAAAGCTTCTGTGTTAACCGTAGCAGTTCGATGCCAAACGTTATAATAAAATTCATCACTAGCTGGATCTATCACAACATTATCGGATTTACATAATTCTTCATCATCGAGAGATAAGTCAGCATGGAGTGGCGGTGGATGACAGATCGGAGTAACTTTCTCGTGGTCAGCTTCATTAAGCAAACCAAGATGTTCCTTGAAGATATGACGACGTAAAGTAGCGGCAAACTTTCCAGCTTCCCACTAAGTTACAGATTGGATAAAATTGATTGAAATTTGTATATTAAAAAAAAAAAAACAATTTTTTTTTGTAAATACCTCTTTTCCAGCCATCTTAGAAACAATGCGATTCTTGTCCTCAATAACAGCAGCAATTTCAGAATCATGGTCACCATTTTGTGACCTATCATTCAAATTAGCTATAATGGAAAAAAAAAAATAAATATAAAGAAAACTGAGTTACGAAGATGATAATTCCTACTTACCAGAACCGCAGATAACAATTCTGTCATCAGCGATTAAAAGCTTAGTATGAATATACAATTCTTCAGTGATATAGGTGCCAGAAGGATCTTCGTCAACCTCTGCTTGAGGAACAGCTGGATCTGCGCCGGATTGCTCAGCTAAACTAGGCGCATCTATTTCATCCTTTAATTTACCCAACCCTTCTGCTATAAATTGAGGATTGATTTTGTCGTGGGCACGGAGTGCATAAAACCCAATGTATCTATCAGGATTAGTAACACCGTTTTTCCTTAAACATTCATAAATCGATTGTCCACCTCGACAAATCGATTGATATTGGTAATGCATAACGAGACTAAAAAAATAATTTATAAAATTCAAATTTGGTATTGACCCAGAATAAAAATATATTAAAATATATTAAACTTAAAGAAAGCTTACCGAACAGTACCAGCGTCGCCAGAGTCAAGGTCAGCTGGAAAAGCTGGAAGTAAGGGCATGGCAACAATAATTCTGAATTTTTCATTATTCTTAAAGGCTCTAGTAATTCTATCTACAATTGCCTGCAAATGATGAAATATACATATGTTAATATATTTTATTTTATTTATTTGATTAAGCATTTTTTTTATTTTTAGTAATTATACCTTTCCAATAAGATTTTTTACTGGATAATCTTTACTTTCTTTAGTAGCAGTAACTATTTTTTAAAAAAAATAAAATAAACAAACGTTCATGCTTAAATTATGACAAATAAACGAAAAGCTTACTGAAAAATTGGTTTTCGATATATATGAAGTGTTTGGCTTCTTCAATGATTTTGACGTAAGCATTCTGAATTGAATGCTAAATATAATTTTATGTAAATAAACAATATATTCATTCATATTAATAAAGATCAACAAAAAAAAAAGCGCAAAACTTACTTCTACTTTATCGAGACCAAGACTCCATTCAGCGCTACTTCTGACAATTTGAACAGTGCATGAACCTTTATTCGGATGGCATTCCATGCTTTCTCCGCTATAACTATAAGATCTAACCTCTGGAGGTTGTTCACGATCATGTTGTTCATCAGATTTAGGAATTAAGACTGGATATTCAAGACGGTTTTCAGCCTTTTTTTTTTTGATAAAGTTCCATCGTTGAATGAAATGACGTGCAACATCAAGTGCAGGTCTACCAATCTGTGAATAAGCGCGAAAAGAATTTTTTTTAAGTATTTAATCTTCAACTTGTGTAATTCGAATTAACGTAATACTTACAAAACCTATTGAAACATCATGCCATGGCATACGAGCAGTTTTCTTTTTGTCAATTAAACCGTGTGCCCAATTTTGTACTGCAATATAAAAAAAATATGAACTGAGATGAGGAATTCAAAATAAAATTACTGTTCACAGAAAAATATTTATAGACAATAGATGGTACCATCAAAGAAGTCCTTGATCCTAGGATTTGAATAATCTTGACCAGGCCAAATAGAATATTTTTTAGAAGCTTCATGAAAATCAGTAAGTTGATGTGCTGGGGTATCATATCGACCGAAGCACAAATCCAAACCACCGATAAAAGAAACGTGCCTATCTATAACTATCATTTTCTAAATGAAAAAAAGCTATAGTTTAATAAATGCAATATTTATTTTTGTAAATGATAACCTTAAAATTAAATATCTACCTCGTGATGCTAAAATATAAAATATCGTGGTAATTAGAACAATTATAAGAATTTTATAAAACAACCGCATTTAATGAATTATAATTACCGCCCAAAAGAATGTGCCATCAATACCATGATCAGGATGTCTTTGCACTAAATGATATAAAAGAAAACGTCATAAATATTTAAAGAAACTCCCGTCATAAGTTTGGTAATTCTTACCCATAATATTTTCCTTATGCAAATTTTGCAAAACATCTTTACTATGTCTAGAATTCAAAGTCAATGCTTTTGGCATTTCTTTATAAATAACAACATAAATTTTCACTCCTTCATCTGCTTTCGCTTTAAGAATACGGTCAAGACGATAATTTTCGTTTTTGGAAGGAGGTCTACGGAGATACTGCATTTCATTTTAAGCCGATTAATTGAAAATTACCAAAATTACTATAATTACTATTAATAAACACGCGTATATCACGTGAGCACTGTAGCCGTGAATAAAATAAACCGCGTCGAATGCTACATACCAATTCAGGTGAAAGCCACCAGTCTTCAATGAAAATTTCCTCTTTGGCAGCCATAAGAGCTTCCGAGACAGCATAAAAATAGGATTTGCCATCGACATACCATTTTACATGACAATTTTCCCTTTCGGAGGCAAAGGAATTATAGCGGTGCGCTTTTTCCCACTCGCCCTTGGTTCCCTGTTCACCAAATATCGCAGTGGTAATACTTTCTACTGCATCTCCAAGTATATTCATAATGGATAATGTTAAAATTAAAAATAATTAGAAAATAGACTCAAGAAAGAACTTGGGTAAAGAAAAAAAAAAGGAGAAAAGAAATTCCCGCCTTTTTGTCTCGAAAAAAAAAAAAAAAAAATCCTCCATCTACTTTAGGGAATCTTTTACGTAACAATATTTGGCGTTTGTGTTCAAATTTATATTATTTAAATGTAGATCCGAAAATTTAATACTAATAAATCCTAATTTCGGTCACTTTTGATTGTATTACACATAAACATTTATATTTTATTTTTTTTCATCTTAACAAAATTAGATGTGTACTAGAGTGTGTACTGTTAGAACTTGTTAGAACTATATTAAGACGATCCCGCGTTATTGAGTATTTTTCAATGATTCCTGATTTTGAATTAATTCTAGTTGCCATAATAAAAAACTAATTATGTCAATCAAAGATAATCAAACTTCAGCCTTCTTTTAAAACACCTAAAGAATATAATAAGGCGAGGTGTTTTTTCTTCTCGCACTTTTTACTAACCAAAAGCTGGATACTTTGGAAATAAGAACTAATTGGACCAAAATTATTTTTCAGCTGATAAAATGAAAATTAAACGGTTTTTTTAGAACAAAATCACAGTATCGAGTGATTTGTATATCATTTGGTAACATACCTATTTTTTTTTTTTTAGTTATATGGTCATTAGGTTACGTATAAATTACAAATTTTAAATAAAATATTTATTAAATAAAATGGGTGGCAGTCAATAGAAAAAGGGGGAATCTAAATTTTATCTATTGGTCCACTTGACCGATCACGGTCGTGTACTTAGGAATCAAAATTAGACAAAAATTTCAGATTTTTTTTTCCTTTTTACTAATATCCTTCCAAATGATGAATAATTTGTTATATAGCATTAATAAAAAATTTTTTATCTTCTACTTCGTTTTTTTATATGTTGTTAAAAATCACAATATAATATACTAGGTAATGGGGAGCGTTAAAAACACAGTACATTTTAAATTCACGTGATAAAGTAATTCGTAATAGATCGGCAGTGAAACAATGCGTGCCAATAAACATCCGACTCATGAGACAAGTCGGGACATCAAAAGCGCATAAAACATATTCAGTCATGTGACCAAATTTAGTTCTATATAATGTCGATTATTTTATCAAATGATCTACATATGATTTTTCGCCACTTTTTAAACTTTATCTATAAGTCAACTGTGTAACATTTTTAAGTACTTTGCTTCATTCAGAATGATTATCGGGGGTTTAAATATTCCAGTCAGTTTAAGAGGATCTTGTTTGGAATGGTTGTCTATTATGTGACTATTTAACATATAGAATAATAAAAGCTTATCATATCACGTTTCCTTTTTTTTTTATTTTGCATAATATTTTTTTATGAGAATGCAAACTTAAATAATTTTTTTAATAGTAAATTTAAAAGACTTTATTTTTTGACTTATCTAAAATTAACTTGAGTGACGTTAAAAAAAACAAGTGAGTGAGTTAACAGGTATTTTTTTTTACTTTTAATTTGTTACAATTATATCATGAATTAAAATTTTTTTAATTATCAATATATAGATATTTAATATTCAGGAAATTCATAATTATGAAATAAATTGATTCTGAATATAAAAGAGTGTAAAAGAAGTATGAAAATCAATATGATACAACATAGATATTGATTTTAGAACCTATTTTAAACCAATATTTGTAAAAAAAAAATAATGTTAATATATATAATAACAGATAACAAATACTTTTTAATCGATTTTATAATATGGTTGACATTTAGTCTAATATTCAATAGATATTAATAATTTTTTTGATAATATTTCAGAAATATCAGAAGCAGATGAAATCTTTGCTTATGTGTCAGATCAATTAAAAACTGACGAAAGTAGCAGTAGCAGTAATGAGAAAAATATAGATTATGAAAGTAAATCAAGTAAATGGAAAACAGTTTCTGTAGTAAAATCAATAATTACTGAAAGTATAGAGCATGAATATGAAAAGAAAATATCTCAAATTGTAAATAACAATTTAAATAGTTGTGCACTTATTGATTATATTGATAGTAATATTAAAAAATGCAATGTAACAAATAAGTTTCGTGGATTATGATAACTAATAGAAACATGGTAAATAGATACTGATACCATAAAACAAGCAGAAGGACAGCTTGAAAATCTTGATGTATGTTATAGTTATTTTATATTTGATCAAAACAAATTACATTCTGAAGGTATTAAAAAAATAAAAATATCTCTCAAAGTTTTATCAGTCATAGGCATTATCTTTATTGTGAAAACAATTTTTATATTTTTAATCAAAAAAAATGTTATTTTGAACATTTATGGACTCTAGTTGGAAAAAATCTTCAAATAGCATATATTAGTCAAAAAACTTATCCTGCTCTTCAAGTTTTTAATCCAATAATAATTCAATTACATTCATTTACTCATTCTCATTATGTATGTTGTAAATGTTATGAAAATTTTAGTAGACATCTTTATATACATTCAGGAAAAGATCAAAAATCAGTAAATTGTATTACTGAAGGAAAACATAATCAAAATATTTTAAATTCCTTACTTTTATTTTCAACTTGAATAACACAAGTTGCAAATTTAAATGATATAAACCTAAAAAGTAAGGTATTATCTTCAATTGCTTCAACATTACAAATTTTAAAACAGCAACAATCACATTTGGAATTTCAAAACACTTTAAGTTTTTTTACAATTCAAACAATTTTTAAATTTTATCAAATAAATTTAAATTACAAAAAAATTATTTGGTATCCTGAAAAATGCTATAATCTTGGTGAACAAATGGCAACTCTTTTATTAAAAGATAAAAAACAAATTAGATCTCAAAAATTACATTTAGAAAAATCAAAATCCTTACTTGAATTTTACAATGCACTTCCTTGTCAATTGATTCAATTTTTTAAAGGTATGATTCAAATACTTTTTAAAAATTTACGTAATCAAGTAAATCAAAAACAAAAAGAACATAAAAAAGATTATATTCCTAAAAGTTTAGATGTTGAAAAAATTCAAAAAATAGTTATATTCATAATATCAATAATAATATCACTTAGATTTAAAGGAATAAAAATTTGGCTTATTAGAATGCTTACAAGTTTATGTAGAAAATCTCAATTGATATCTTCTTTTTATAAGATTCTTTTATCAATTGGTGCAATATCTCATACAAAGCATCAAGAATATAATTTAAAAAAGAAAGAATGAATGCTGCAGATCTAACATCTCGACTTTTAAAAGGATCAAATATTTGGAATGTATGTGACATTGATAATATAGATTTCAAAAAAAATACTTTCATATATAGAAATATTTATAATACAACACGTTTAAGTTCTTTAAGATTAGTTTTTCAATTTTAATTACTAATTAATATATTATGTATTAATAATGAAACTCTTTGTTTAAATGAAACAATACAATTATTTGATTATAATTAAATTTATAAAGAAGTTTTAGAAACTTTAACACTTATTTTAAAATAATTCTTTAATATCATTTATTTAAAAAATTTGAAAATAAATTTTCTCATATAGCAAATATTGAAACTATTAATAAAAAAATCATTGATAAATATAGTATTAGTCCTAAATATTTACTAGCATATTTAGTTATATTAGAGGTAGAAGGAAATCCTAATAAAAATAAAAAAATAATATTAGCATGTGAATAATATTACAAGGATTTTGAAATTAATAATGAAACAGATATTAATATTATTTGTAATGAAGTTATTTTTTGACATGTTTTTAAACATTATATCAACAAACCTTAAATTAAACTATTATTAGGACAGTGGTATACTAACAAAAAAATGTGTAATACATTACTTACAATTTTTTCAAGTTATAGAATATATAACTTAGCTAGTAAACTTGAAGTAAACTTTTTGGATAAGCTTAAACAAGTTGCAGATTATAAATCTATATGTCAGATACTTGATTTAATATGGATTACTATTGGATTTGCAATTCAAATGCATATAGAAAAAAATAATATAACAGATATTATTAATTCAGATTAAAGATGATGCTGCAACTAGTTGCAACTATGTAATACTTATTTATCACCAGTTGTAACTAGTTGCAACTCAATTTTTATTAATGTTGCAATTAATTGCAATCCTGTAATGCTTATTTACTACTGGTTGTAACCAGTTGCAGTGTCATCTTTAATTCAGATAATGAAATATTAAAAATTTGGGTTTATTTTTTTCAATAGGCAGGTTTATGAAAAGAACACAAAGCAGAAATATGTATCAGAAATTCTAAATTACAAATTCAATATCTTTCAGCATTTGCACTATTATTTCCAGTAGCAAGCAAGTTAAATTATATATGTTCTGTTATACATTTCTTATCCATTCTTGCAAAATATTTATGCATACAATCTTTATTAAATTATGCTAGATTAGTTAATTTAATTAGAGATAAACATTATTTTTATTTGATGAAGCTTTGGAAACCTTTAGAATAAAATTTATAAAGCAAAATATTATAAGAAATATTATTAATAAAGAAAATTTAAAAAGACAAATTAAATCTGTACAAAATGAAAAGGAAAGAATAAATCTTCTTTTTAATAAATTTCTTAAAGATACTGTTATGTCAAAATCAGATTGAGCTATTAATAATTGATATAAATCCTTTGGAGTTTAGTTGATAAATTAGTTGAAGCTTTTCAAGTTGATAAACATAAATTATTTCAAAATTGTTCTGAATTGAATTTGAAAGGTTTTAAATGATTATATAAATGTTATGAAGTTGGAAACAAAGATTAATTAAAATATTTCGATAAGAGATTCTTGAATTAGAATCTGTTAATACAACTAGCAAGTGGATTAAAGAAATAGTAGTTAGTAAAGTTGGAATATTAAAAAAGCAGAAAAAGAACAAAAATAAATAGAAAAATATACTCATCATAAAAAATACCATATTGCTGAAAATTTAACACATATAGATCATATACAAGAAACTCAGTTAAAACATATTAAAATAAGTAAACACCAGACAATAAAAGAAGAATTGATCATATTAATACCATTAACACATATTGTTTTAACAGAAGAGCAGATAAAGTCTACTTTAGCAGCCTTATTAAAATTTCAGAACACTAGATACAAAAAAAGTTGCGTGATTATTTAAGTTATCAAAGTAGAAAAAAATAGAATAAAAAATAGGATAGATGTAATTAGTTATAAATAATAAATAAATAAACATTATATAGGTTGATTGCTAGGAAAATCAGATTCTGAAAAATTTTTTAGCAAAATTAAGATTTTTATTGCATTTTAGTTTTTGATGTTATTAAATTAAAATGTATTAAGCTCTTA
>CAJVPP010003231.1:0-12213 GCA_910592005.1 Funneliformis mosseae | reverse complement strand
TAAAGAGGATTTAATTAGAATATATTTTATAATTTTATCATAAAAATTTAAATAAAACTTAATTAGAATCTTTTTTTTGTAAAAGTTGTGCGATATACATACTATTGTCTTGCTGATCATAAATAAATTTGTTAAAAATTTTATTTGACCTGGGTTATCCGGGGGTCAAACTATAACGGGTCGGGTTTTATAAATATTAACCCAGGTATTTGTACGGGTTGGTTTTTATGAACGGGTCGAGTCTGAGTACATCCTCAAACCCAACCCGATTCGACCCTTTCGGAACACTAGTCCATATGAGCGAAATCATTCCTAGCCTACAAAATCAAAAAAGTGATTATTAATGAGATATGAATTTTTTTTTTTACTGTTTTATAGCTTATATATATATATATTATTTTATTCATCACCTCCTTCTGATTTTATTTTTTTTAATTTTTATTTTTTTATCATTTTTTTACCCCTACGATCCCTTTATTTTTTGTTATTTTTTAATTTTTTTTAATTTTTTTAATCCCTGCTCGCAATCTATTTTTTTTTATGATTTTTTTTATTAATTTTACCCCACTCGCGATCTATTTATTTTATTAAAAAATAATAATAATAAATAATAAAAAGTGATAATAATCCTAATCAATGCAAAAAAAAGTTCAAATTATCACATGACTTGACTACACCACTACGATAAGCTGAAAGATATAGCACTCATATTTGTCTAAGTCTGAATTGTTCAGAGTCGGAAATCAAAGAAAATCTATTATATTTTGAGTAAAATAAAATAATAAAAAAAAGTTACAAACAAAATAACCAACAATAAGAATAGACAATACATAATATTAGAATAAAAAAACAATTTCATCATGCACCTGACTGCATCACCGCGATGAGCTGACCGATCTGAATCTTTTTTTTTTAAAAAAAAATTTAAACAACCTTTATTCCTTGAAGTAGATTCCTCCTCTACCTTATCCTTTCCCTTTTAGTGTTAGTATTAGTGTTAGTGTCAGTGTCAGTGTTAGTTTTCAGTATCAGTGTTAGTGTTAGTGTTAGTGTTAGTATTAGTATAAGTATAAGGTAATAAAAGGTTTATAATAATGGCCGGTCATTGGCGTTACTCTAATCGCTTAAAAATGAGAATTTTTTGAGAAAAAGGAAATTTTTTCATCGCTCAAATGCCCAGAAATCTGGTTCATACTAAACATCGATCCTCCTTTATTATAGTATGTTAATAAAAATATTAACTTAACAATAACTATTGAAAAAACTTATTTTTCAATTAACTTACAATAAAAATGTCGTTAGAATGTTAATAAGAAGTTGTCAATGATTATGAAAAAATTACTTGAAATTGACGGACATGATGTGATTAATTATGTCGGTGAAAATGAAGACGATAAAGAACTACATGCTCATTCAAATATTTTACGTATTAGGTCGCAATGTTTTCAAAATGAATTAACTAAAGAAAATGTTGAGAAAGGGAGGGAGAATTTATCATAAAATTGCCCAAGATTTCTTCGCAACTTTTTAAAATTATCCTAACTTTACAGAAACTTGGTTTTCTTAATACGCATTAACTACAAAGTGACTAAATAGTAAATATATGATTACTAACTTACTTAATAGTAGCTTAATCGCAGCCTAATAGGTACTATGCAGTTACTGAATAGTAAGGAAGCAAAGTTTCTATAAAGAAGGTAAATTAAATAAATAAATATTAAATAATTATGTGAAACCTGTTTTTAATATACACGTTTTCTTTTGTAATTACAGATTCATGTATTGTGGAAAGATTGACTTGACGAAATTAGAAGGTTCTGAATTGTTAAAACTGTCGGTAGCAGTCGATGCACTTAAGCTCCAATCTTTAATATCTCGAATTAAAGAATGTTTAATTAAAGATCAGTATGATCTTTTGCAAATTATTTGTCAACACGAGTCCGTTACGGAATTATTGAATGTTTCTATGAAAGAAGTTGTGAAGTTCCTAAAGCGTTATTTAATTCCGAATAAAATAACCATTATTGGAATTACTTTTAAAACGAGATGATTTATGTTTGGAAGAAATTGATGTTTGGAATAGTTTAATTAAGTGGGTCTTTGCTCGGAAGCCGACTATTCCTAAAGATGTCACCAAATGGAGCACTTTTGAAATTTTAAAAATGGAAATAACTATTCGCAGATATATTCATTCGGTTAGGTTTTATCATATTTCTTCAGAAGATTTCTTGAAAAAGTACTTCCTTTTGGAAAATTACTACCAGAGGGTTTAATTAATAACCTCTTAAATTTTATTTGGCACCAAATAAGGAATCAAATATAATATTTAAAAACAACCGCCTAGATTTCAATAAACTCCATATTGGTTAAATCTCGGCATTTTGTCATATTTTCGAGTTGGATCGATAAGAAGAACGATTTATATTACAATGTAAAGAACATGCCTTATAGGTTTAATTTAATTTTTCGTGCTAGTAGGGATGGTATAGTATTGGGAGTCAAAATTCTATAGGTTGTTGGGCAAGTGCTGGACCTATGTTTGGCCATAAAGATTTAGCATTTAATGATGAGGTCTTTGGTCGTGCATCAGCTCTTATTATCTCAATGTTGGTAATGTGGATGATTATTAAGTATTTCAAGTTATTAAAAGATAAGTATTTACATTATTCATCTTATTTTAGTAATTTATTGTTACGTTTTATTAAATAAAGAAATTTTATGAAGAAACAAAAGATTTTGAGATCTTTTGAATATCTATATATTGATTATAAAGTTTCGACAGTTTTGCCGAAATCTTAATGAAAACGTTCTGTGTTAAATTATTGTGCATTAGCCGTATTGAATATGAACTCCATACATAGGTTTCGATAGGTGCCAAATTTGAAACTAATTTTGACTTTTGTAAAATTTTTTCTGCAGTTTCGACGGCAAAAGCCATCAAATCCTTTGATATTAAAATGAGATTTTCAATTATTCCCAAAGTGAAAATCTCTTCGAGTGCGTCCTTTTGAAAAATCCTGACTTATATTATATATATAATTCAAGAGAATTTATCATCTAGAATTATATGACCGCAAAATTGTACCGTGCCTTATATGACGTAATACCGCGGCGATTATAATTCCGCCCGAAATCGACATAATTCCGCATGAGAATCACTTTTGATATTTGCAGTTGTCAGGCTGTTATGACAAAATGTTCAGAGCGCCAGGCTGGCCTAGTATTTTTTTTATACTGTATATACAAGCCGGAAATCCTTAAACTGATTAACATTCCACATTCACCCTTGTTATATTTTTGCATACCTCAAATCCTTCCCTTAACACCTACGCGATATTTTCGTTTTCGCCGTTTTAACTATAGATTTCGCATTATTTCGCATTTGTAACATCGTTTATTTTTAATTTCCGATTTTATTAGTAGTTTAATATTCAATTTTTATGTAATAATTTGTAATTGCGCAATTCTATTAAGTGATAGCATTTACCATTTTAATATTTTGACATAGCGAAAGTGTAGAGCGCCAACGTTGAGGCAACACTGATCGAATTGATAATATTAAATAAATTTAGCATCAATATTACTTCATTTTTATTCAATTAATACTTCTGCTTACAATACAAATTGTTAATAAATACATAAACGAAAGCACTGAATACAACAATATCGTCAATTTTATTTACTTTCAAGTAGGTATAAGTATCTTACCAAAACCATTATTTTTATTGATAATAAGTTTTGGGATCTTGCAATCGATAAAAGTCTTAATGTCAAACTAAATTTGCTTAATTAATGGTTATTAATATTATTATCGAAGGCATTAAGAACTATATACTCATTCACATTGTTTAGGTATCAGGTCGCAAGATGTAAATGTTGAGAAAAGGAAATGATTTTTATGGTATAGTAAATAAAAATGATATATAAACCAAATTGTAATTTTTACATTTCAAGGATCCTGAATTATTAACGAGTAATAAGTTTTTAAATTCACCAGATTATTTATATTTAATTACAATCGATATTTCATTTTACGAAAAATTCGACACGACTACTTTACGAAATTTGTATATTCTTTAGCTGAATGTCATTATTTATATAAATTCAGAAGATATTTATGAATTTTAATTTTTTAAAAGATTATTACCAAAGTATTTTATTAAACATTGATATACTCACACCTAGACGGTATGTATGTAACATTTAAATCTCAGATTTCGATTATCGTGCAAGCAATATACAAATGAAAATTAAGGATCAACCTAAAACGTTGACAATCGTAATAAGAAAATTAGCATTGTTTTACGGGTGTCACAACATCCGATTTTTCCGGATTAGTATATATAAATGAAAATTTTTTTTTTTTTTTCGGTAAATTTATAACTTGCCGAAATGTCCTCAGAGTATTGTCAAGAAATTGCCAATGATTATGAAAAATTACTTGAAATTGACGAAGGACATGATGTAATTATTTATGTCGGTGACAATGAAGACGTTAAAGAACTACATGCTCATTCGCTTATACTACGTATCAGGTCGCAATATTTTCTTAATGAATTAACTAAGAAAAATGTTGAGAAGAGAGAAGAAAAATTTATTTTTAAAATACCCAACATTTCTCCAAAATGTTTTAAAATTCTATTGAGGTAAATAAATAAATTCAAATGTACGGTGGTGATGACATATCATGTTACTTATCATAACACAATTTTTCTTTTATTTCAGATTTATATATTGTGGAAAAATTGACTTCACAAAATTGGAAGGACCTGAATTATTAAATTTGTTAATAGCAATAGATACACTTAACATCCAATCTTTAGTTCCCAAAATTGAAGAATATTTAATTAAAGAACATCATGAGTTTTTACAACAAAATCCTATAGGAATTCTTGAAATAATTTACCAACACGAGTCCTTAACAAAATTATGGAATTTTTCTCTTGAAAAAATTTGTGAAGACCCAAAAAAGGTATTATACTCTGATAAATTTCTAAATATCAAAACTCCTCTATTGGAATCACTTTTGAAACGAGATGATTTAAGTTTAGAAGAAGTTGATATTTGGGATAGTTTAATCAATTGGAGCTTTGCTCAGAATCCATCTATTCCTAAAGATGTCACTAAATGGAGCACAGAAGAAATAACAATTTTCGAAAGAACCCTTCATAAATATATTCCTTTAATTAGATTTTTTAATATTTCATCAGATGAATTTCTTGATCAAGTACTTCCTTTCAGAAAATTGCTTCCAAATGATTTGGTTAATAACCTTTCAACATTTTATTTGGCACCGGATCGGAAGTTAAATATTAATATACAACCACCTAGACAGCTAAATTATAATAAATATTCAAAGCTTGTTAATTCTGAACACTTTGCCAAATTGTCGAGTTGGATCGATAAGAAGAACGAATTGTATTACAATGTAAGGAACATGCCTTTTAGGTTTAGTTTAATTTTTCGCGCTAGTCGAGATGGTATGACACACACAGCATTTCATCAAGGATGTGATAACAAAGGGGCTACAGTTGTTATAGTAAAAATAAAAGATTCAGAGCAAATTGTGGGAGGATATAATCCACTTGAATGGGATTCAAGTGACGAATGCAAGTCAACTAATGATAGCTTTATATTCTCATTTCAAAATGAAACGAACGATCAAACTGTAAATGTAGGTTATAGTAATGATGTTGAAGTGTCTATAGGTTGTTATACGCTTTATGGTCCTACGTTTGGCGGTACCAGTGATTTAGTATTTCATAATAATGGTCGTTGGTCGAGCAGTAGCGCCTATTATCCTGATGTTTGTATACCTGAAGAATTTCTCATGGATGATTATGAAGTTTTTCAAGTTTTTAAAAGATAAATATGTACATTATTTATCTTGTTTTAGTAATAATTTATTGTTACGTTTTATTTAATAAAAAAATTTTTGAAGAAATAAAAGATGTGAATCTTTTAATATCTATATAGTTACGACTTTCAATGTTTTTATTGATTATTTAGTTTCGATAGTTTGCCCGAAATATTAAAGGAAACGTTCGTGTGTTAAATTTTTGTGCACATTAGCCCGTATTGAAAATGAACTTAATACAAATGTTTTGATAGGTGCCAAAACCGAAACTAATTTTGACTTTTGTCAAATTTTTTTGCAAAGCCATTAAATGAGATTTTCAACTATCCCAAAGGAAAATTCACTTCGGATCCTTTTGGAAATCCCGACTTATATTATATATATAATTCAAGAGAATTTTCATAAATTTATCATTATTAAATTATATAACCTCAAAATTGTACAGTGGCCCTCCCTCATATGTCGTAGCACTGCGGCGATTATCATGAAATTGTTTAATTTTTATTGTTATAGAAAAGCGTTGTTTAGTATTAATCCAGAATTTTATATAAATAGTTGGCCTTGATTCGACAGAATTTTTCAGATAAATTTTCAGAATAAGTCTTGGGACTAGACTTAAAACTCTATTTTATACTTTCTTTCAACCTTCTTCTTTCTTCATATATGTTTTGATCGTGATAATCGACTACACAAGTGAATCATAACAAATCGTTTGTTTGTCATAGGAAAGTTCTTCGATTATTTGAGATATTGTTTATTTGGTTTGTCAGCTTTCTTTCGGTACAATTCAACTAACACCGTTTAAATAAGTTAGTAAATACCAAAGTGCATTTACATCGATCGATACTGTCCTTGGAAGGTAATTAGTTTCGGCGTTAACTATAATCTGCGGGTTACAGATTTATTCCGATTTACCAATCTTTTTTCTCCTAACCATAACCTTAAGCTATTCTAAGCCAAGTAACATACCTTGTACACATTCCAAATTTTGAGTAAGATATTTTTTTTTTAAAAAAAAAAAAAAAAAATCTCCCGCACTGGCGCTCCCTCTGATTTTTTTTATTTAAAAAAACCGGTTTAATTTAAAAACAAAAAAGAACCCGAAAATACTTTAGGGCCGTTCTGGACTCAGAATTTACGAAATTATAAGTCCTTCAGTGGTTTGCTTTGGGAACGTTACTATCGTTCTCTTCATCTTTTTTTTCTTCCTGGACTTGAATTTCAACTCTTGAGACTAGAACTTCGAATGGTGAAGTTGGATGGTGAGTTCTTTTAGGAACTCCAGCTAACGTTCCTTTATTTTTTCTTTAAAGACGTCTATTAATCTGGATTTCGGTCTCTTAGAAACGAATGGTAAAGTGGTTGATCGAGTTTTTTTATTTTTAGAAACACTACTAACGTTTCTTCTCATTTTTTTTTCTTTAAGGGCGTCTTCTAAACTGGATGTCGGCCTCTTGGAAACTGGAGCTTCAAACGATAAAGTTGGGTGGTGAATTTTTAGGAATGCTACTAACGTTCCCTTTCATTTTTTTCTTTAGAGACGTCTTTCGAACTGGAATTCTCCTCTTGGAGACTAGTACTACGAATGGTAAATTTGGAATGTGAGTTTGTTTTATTTATAGGAACGCCAGCTAACGTTCCTTTCTTTTTATTTTTAGGGATGATCCAGGCCTGCTAACTATGCCGAAACCTGTTTGCAAGTTTTTGGGATTTTGGTGTTTCAGCGGTTTTACCACTAATAGAGGAGCAATTTGTGGATTTTAGTCTTAGTTTTTTAGGCTCCGATTTTAGTATTATTAATATAGAAATTTATATAATAATTAATAACTCTGTAACGATAATTATGCTTTTTTTTGCCCATTTTTAATTTCTACATAACTTGCATATATTAAAATATGAAATATGATTTGAAAAAAATGAATCAAAATGTAAAATACAAAGTGCAAAAAACAAATAAACGATAAACTTTCCATGAATCTCTTGAATCTCTTAAACGTCATTGTTAACTTATATTTTTAAATTTAAAAAAACGTAATACTATTTTAGAGTTTTCGATCAACAGGTTAATTATTTAATGCGTTACTAAATAATTTATTAATAATAATGACAATTGTAATGATATTATCACTTAAAAATGACAATTTTTTTAAGTGATATAAATTCTCATATCATTTAGATGTCATTTAAAGTCATTTGAAAATTTGTCTAATGACAATGTCATTTGACATCACTGATTCCTCGAGCTATCCGTTATATAGCTAAAGCGGCTAATGTTGTTGCTTCACTTTGTCTTATTAGTATCTTAAACATATATTTAATTATATTTAGATTCAATGCACTTAATATTAAAAAATCAAATGTATTTTAAAACATAGAATAATATTTTGAATTAAGATTTTCTAATTTTGATAATTGAGGTAACAATCAGCTTGCTCATTTCAGCTATGTAAGCGAATTGTGAGTAGATGTAAGTAGAAGATCGAAAAATTTTGAAGTTGGTCAAGAACGTTATTGAGTTGAATTGAGAAATCTAATAAGTATATTATTTCTGTATTACGAGAAACACTGGCTCATATAACGGCAAATAATCGTTATAACGAAAAAAAATTGTCATGTATCATCCAACTTAACCGGACCGGAAGGGGTTTTTCTTTTATCAAATTAGGCTTTATTGAATTCTAAACTGATATTAGGCTGAGCATTGGCAAGAAACTATTAATGATTGCGATAAATTATTTGAAACTGGCGAAGGATATGATGTTATTCTCTTTGCCGGTCAAGATGAGAATGAAGAAATACATACGCACTCAATTATTTTATGTACCAGGTCTCAATACTTTCGCTCAGCATTCTCAAATGAGTGGGCCAAGAAAAAGGATGGAAAATTGATTTTTAAAAAGCCCGATATTTCCCCCGTATTATTTAAAATGGTTATACGATATATTTATTGTGGAAAGATTGATTTGACGAAATTACAAGGTCCTGATATCCTAAAACTTTTGCTGGTAGTAGACGAACTTAACGTTCAGACTTTGATCCCTTGTATTCAAGAGTACGTAATTAAAAATCAATCCGAATTTTTACAAATAGATCCTTTAGGAGTGCTTGAAACAATTTATCAACATAAATCATTCACAGAGCTTTGTAATTTTTGTCTTGAAAAGTTTTGTAACAAACCTGAAATATTATTTAATTCCGATAAATTGATTAGTTTAAAAGCACCTTTGTTGGAATTACTTTTGAAACGAGATGATTTAAACTTGGATGAAATTATTATATGGGATAGCTTAATCAAATGGAGTCTCGCACAAAATCCTACTATCCCACAAGACGTTACTAAATGGAGCAAGGAAGACTTCACTATCATAGAGAGGGCTCTTAATAGATTTATTTCGTTAATTAGATTTTATTATATTACGCCAGAAAATTTTCTTGACAAGGTGTATCTTTTTAAAGAATTCTACCAAAGGATTTAGTCAAGAACATCTTGGCATTTCACATGACTCCAAACCATGAGTTGAATATTGACATATTGCCTCCTAGACAAAACTATGTTTCGGTTATAATCAAGTTTCAACATTTTGCCTTATATGCCAATTGGATTGATAGGAAGGATGATTTAAGCGATTGTTCCAAAAAGGTTCCTTATTTCTTCAGATTGCTCTACCGTGCTAGTAGAGACGGAATGGATTCAAAGTTTTTCATATTAAATGTGATGACAAGAAAACTACTATCTTTGTCGCGAAAATTAAAGGCACAAACCAAATCGTTGGAGGATATAACCCGTTAGATTGGAATGGCCATGATATTTATAAAACTGCGTCAGATAGTTTTATATTTTTCTTTAATGATTATAGAAATGTTAAAGCAGGTAAACTAGGTAGAGTAATTAAAGGTAAAGAGCAACATGCTATATTATGTTACAATAATTATGGACCAATTTTTGGCTATTGTGTTTTATGATGGACAATGGTCTTCTAATCCCTATACTTATCCTAACCTTAATATTCCTAATACATTTACCGTTGATGATTATGAAGTATTTCATGTAGTTTAATATTTACGCGTATTTCATAGTTTTTATTGCTATTTGAATCTCAATTAGTAATTATTGATAAAATTATAGAATATTTAAAGTTATTATTTATTTACTAAACAATGTATATCAAATATTATTGTGTGTAGTTTCAATATTGCGTTCAATTTTATAAAATACTTTTTATAAATGAATGGGAACGGCCAAAAATATTCGAAGATTCTTTGCTTTTAATGAATTTGTTATTGTGAGTCAAATAATTAAGTTTGGTTTGATTTAAAAACACTGGGTTTGAATCTTTAACATAAGTGGTTTAAATGAAGTAATAAAGTTCAAACTACAGTCGGATTATATAATATAATAAATATAATAAAGTATAACGAAGGAACGTAAAATTATAAATCTATAATTCTAAAAAAGAATTGTCAAAATACAAGTTAAACAATCTAGACAATAAACAAAAATTATTATTCAGATTCTACGAACGAACAATCTTTTTCTCTCTTCATTTTACGAAAAATTCGACACCACGACTCATTTACAAAAGTTTTATCTTTAAAAATTTATGAATCCCGAGATGCTACTTTAGATAAATTTCGGTATAAATGACTTATAAGTGTGATATTTTACGTTTGTATATTTGATAGTTTTGGTTAAATGGGCTTTGCCTATTCTAAAAATTGAAATAATGAGAATTTACAATTGTGAAGTACTGTATGATAACATTTAATAAAAATATTCCTTTAGCTAAAGGTCATATTTATATAAATTCGAAAGATGTTTTAGAATAAAAAATCTTTAAAAGATTATTACCAATTGATGATATATAACCACCTAGACGGTAGTACCATTTAGTTAGTAAATCCACCATTTTACAGATTTCGATTATCGCAAGCAATAATCAACCTAAAAAGAATAAAAAAAATTTAAAATTGTTTTACGGGTGCCACAACATCTGGCTTTTCCGGATTAGTATATATAATTAAAAATTATTTTAATTTTTTTTTTTTCGGTATATTGTTATAACTTGTCGAAATGTCCTCAGAGTATTGTCAAGAAATTTCTAATGATTATGAAAAATTACTTGAAATTGACGAAGGACATGATGTAATTATTCATGTCGGTGACAATGAAGACGTTAAAGAACTACATGCTCATTCGCTTATATTACGTATCAGGTCGCAATATTTTCTTAATGAATTAACTAAGATAAATGTTGAGAAGAGAGAAGGAAAATTTATATTTAAAATACCCAACATTTCTCCAAAATTTTTAAAATTCTATTGAGGTATATAAATAAATAAAATGTACGGTGATGACATAACCAAGTTACTAACCATAACAATTTTCTTTATTTCAGATTCATATATTGTGGAAAAATTGACTTCACAAAAGTGGAAGGACCTGAATTATTAAATTTGTTAATAGCAGTTGATGCACTTAATATTCAATCTTTAGTTCCTAGAATTGAAGAATATTTAATTAATGATCATCATGAGTTTTTACAACAAAATCCTATAGGAATTCTTGAAATAATTTATCAACACGATTCCTTTACAAAATTATGTAATTTTTATCTTGAAAAAATTTGCGAAGACCCAAATAAGTTATTTAACTCTGATAAATTTCTCAATATCAAAGCCCCTCTATTGGAATCACTTTTGAAACTGGATGATTTAGATTTAGAAGAAATTGTTATTTGGGAAAGTTTAATCAAGTGGGGATTTGCTCAGAATCCATCTATTCCTAAAGATGTCACTAAATGGAGCGCAGAAGAAATAACAATTTTCGAAAGAACCCTTCATAGATATATTCCTTTAATTAGATTTTTTTGTATGTCATCAGAAGAGTTTCTTGATAAAGTACTTCCTTTCAGAAAATTGCTTCCAAAAGATTTGGTTAATAACCTTTCAACATTTTATTTGGCACCGAATCGGATATTAAATATTAATATACAACCACCTAGGCAGCAGACAAAATGTAATTATGATACAATGCTTGTTAAATCCAAACATTTTGCCATATTGTCGAGTTGGATTGATAAGAAAAACGAATTGCATTACAATATAAAAAACATGCCTTATAGGTTTAACTTGATTTTTCGCGCTAGTCGAGACGGTATGACACAAGCAGCATTTCATCAAGGATGTGATAACAAAGGGGCTACAGTTGTTATCATAAAAATCAAAGGTTCAGAGCAACTTGTGGGAGGTTATAATCCACTTGAATGGGATTCAAGGCATCATTACAAGTCAACCAAGGATAGTTTTATATTCTCATTTAAAAATGAAACGAACAGTCAAACTGTAAAGGTAGGTTA
>CAJVPP010003230.1:0-12218 GCA_910592005.1 Funneliformis mosseae | reverse complement strand
AGGTTGGTATTGATAAAGTAGTTTAGTTTTTAAATTAGTTTATAGATATTTTTGTATTTTCTATCTTATTTTGTTTTTCTTGTAAACTCATAAATATTAATAAAGATCATGTGAGACTGCCGCACTTTAAAAAAAAAAAAAAAAAAAAAAAAAATCATTTTTGCACATCATTTTTAGGTGTAACAATAGTTAATTTTATAAAAAATAATAATTATAATATGTTTAAAAATATATTTTAATTATAATATTTTTATATTTAACTTGAATTATAATTATAATTAACTTTATATTATATAAATTAGTTAAATTTAGGTTAATTATTAAATTCAACTAATTAATTTATTTTATATTTTTAAAATAAATTTATATTAATAATAATTATTTTAAAAAATCTATTAAAAAAAAAAATATATTAAAAATTTTTTAATTAAAATACTTTAAAAGTATTATATATTAATTAACTTTTTTTTTTAAAAAAAAATATAATATATTAATTAATAATAAATATTTTATTTAATTTTAATTTTTAATATTTTAATATTTAATTTTTAATTTCTTATATTTTAAAAAATAAATTTATATAAGTTTAAAAAATTTATATATTTAAATTAATATATAAATTTATATTCATAAAGATTTATATAATTTAAATATTCTAGTATAAAAGTATTTTATAAAATAAATAAAAGAAATTACAAAAAAAAAATCTTAAATAAAATTTTTTTTAATAAATAAGTTTAAATTTAATTTTAATTCTAAAAAAAATTCTGATAAAATATTTATATAATAGTAATTATTATTATTTATTTGAAGTTTTAACTGAATGACATATACAATTAGATATGCTTATGTATATATATGTATATAATATCTATCTATTTACATGATTTACTAAATAAATATTATATTAAAATTGATCAAATATCAAATTTTAGATACTTTAACAATTTTTATAATTTATATTATAAATTATATCAAATATCAAATTTTAGACGCTTTAACAATTTTTGTAATTTATATTATAAATTATATCAAAATATAAAAAATAAAAAATAGTTATTTATATTTATTTTAAATTTTTATCATTTATAAAATAATTTAATATATTTTAATTACTATCTTTTTCAGCATTTTATAGATAAATTTGCTTATAATTTTATTTAATAATTAAAATTATTTATAATAATTTTAAATATTTTTAAATTACTTATTTAAAAATTAATATTTTTACAATAAATTTTATAATATTTTTTAAGTAAAAATTAAGTTAAAATTTTATTTATTTATTTTGCTATCTATTAATCTCAGAAATATAAAAATATAATCATTTAATAGATCTTAATGAGATAAATTCTATAAACTAAATTTTATTTTATTGTAATATTAGATAATAAGTTATTTTAAAAAATTGAAAATTAGAAAATTTAATATATATTAATAATTACTAATTTTAAAAATTTAAAAATACTAATATAACAAATCTAATAAACTTTATTTTATCTTTTTATAATCACTAAATATTAAATACTATAATTTTTCTATAATATTTTATAATTAATTTTATATATACACTTTAAGAGATAATAATTTTATTTTTTAATTTTAATTTAAAATTTTAAATAATTTAATTATTAAATAATAAATATATATATTATTTTTATTTATAATTTTATATTTTTATTATTTACTTTTAAATTTTTATTTTATTTTCAATAATATAATAATAATTATATTATATTATTAATAATTAATTAATATTAATATTAATATTATTTTATAATAATAATTTTCACATTTTATTAATTTATTATTTATATAATAAATATTATTATTAAAATATAAAGTTTAAATATATAAAATCATAAAAAAAAGTATAGTATATTTATTATTATAAATAATTTCATATTAAATATAAGAAAGTTAGCTATATATATAATATAAAAAAAAAATAATAAAATATATTTACTTTATATATTAAATAGATTATTTTAGCTAAATTTTATATATAATATTGAACTTTGCTATTAATTACTATTGTAATTATTACTAGTATTAAAAATTTCTTTTTTTGAATATGTATATAATCTCATTAAAATTTTTGCTAAAATAAAAATTGCCTTTTTTAAAAAATTATATAAAGTATCTATTCTTTTAAAAAAGTATTTTAGCTAATATTATAACTAAAATTATTAATTTAGCTAAAATTAAGAATATGATGAATAATATGTAACAAATATGATTTATATTCAAAATTCTAAGTCCTAAAATTATATAATAAATTTGTTATATTAAATCCATATAGCTAATTTTTTAATTTTTAATGCTAGTAAAAAATAATATTAATATTAGTTATATTATATAGAGATAAGTTTAGCAAAAGCTAATATTTAACAAATTATATGATTTGAGAAAATTGCAGTTTAAAATTATTAATTAATTTAGTAAATTGCAATTTATTTTGTCATATTTAAAGATTTTTAAATTTAGTTTTTTGTAAACTAGAATAAAATTTTATAAGGAATTTATTAAAAGTATTAGTTTTTTTTAGAAAATTTATTTCACTTATTAAATATAATAATAAAAAAATATAACAATTATAAATTATAAAATATTATATTTTTTTAATATGCTATATATAAATTTTTTTTTATTTTCTGAAAAATTAGATCAATAAATATATAATTATAATAAAATTTAAAATTAGAATTTTAGCAGAATCCCAGTTTTTGCTAAATTAGTTCTCATATAATCTATATATATATACTTATATATAAATAAAAATTGTTAATAAAATATAAAAAATTATAAATTTTTATTTATAGAATTTATTCAGATAAATTTTAAATAGATATTTAAATTTATAAATTATATAATAGATAATTCTATTGAAAAATCTAAATATTTTAAAATTATATACTATAATATAATAATTAATATATATATTATATCAAAATATTTATATTAAAATATTATATATAGTTAATTTTTATATATTATAAAATTCTAAAAATAAGCATTATATAATATTTTTCTTTTATAATAATTTATTTATTTATTATATAATTTTATTATATTACAGTCTACTCTTATCATAAGAACTTTATGTTTTAGACTTCAACTTTACTATAAGACTATAGTGAAGATTTTAAGAGATTTTATTAGTCAATTCACTATAATAAGAGACTTTTATTATGTTTGTTCAAAAATTTCATTATATTAAAAATTCACTATATCAAGAATTGACTATATTTATCACATAAATACTAATAAATATATAGATATTAACTCTTTATAATAAAAAGAAAGAAAATTACCAAAAAAAATTTTTTTTGTTTTATTAAACTAATTATTATTTTTTAATAAAATAAGTTCAGATTTAACATAAATTTAAAAAAAATTTTTTTGGTAGTTTCCTTCTTTTCTAATATAAAAAGTCTAAATCATTTATAGTTGTAGAACAAAACTCTAAACCTATTTTGGTAAAAGTCAAAACTTTTTAGAAATTATTTTAACAGTTTCGATAAGGTTTTGACAATTTTGATAGTCTTGAAAGTTTTGGAAGTTTTGATAAAATCTTTGCAAATTTGATAGTTTTAATAGATTATTATATCACAATATAAAATAAATGATTTTTTTTTGCTTTTTATTTTAAATTAAATCAAAATTCCAAAATAATATATTATTTATTAAGTTGTTTTAAATTTAGAAGCATTGCTACTTATTGAAAAATTAAAAAATTACCTTATGAAGAAGATAATAATAGAGGCTGGAATTGGATTTATTTTTATATTTAGATTTATTTAATTTTAAAATTAGATTCAGATTTAAAACTGAATATCTAATCTTTATATAAAATCTGTGCAGATCAAATAAATTTTTTAAAGATTAATAATTATATATATCATATACCTGATTTTGAGCTAATTTTATATCTGAAACTAGATATATCTGAATTTAAATCTGAATGTTAAATTCAGTTCTAACCTCTAGATGATAATTTTTCAAATGAAAGTTTAATAGATGAAAAAGAAGATAAGTACTATCATAAGTTTAAATGAAGAAAATATGAAAGATAAATAATATAATTGGATTTGATAAAAATAAATTAATTCAATTTAAATGTGATTTTTTTTCTTATATAAATATATGATATTATAAAAAAATAAAAAAAGTGATCTTTACTATATATAATTTGCTTATCTTGTAAAATAAAGAATAATAAAATTTTAAATTCAATAATAATATTTTAATATCAAAAGATTTTGATAGATTTTGCTATCTGTCAAAACTTTTGCCACTCATTGCAACTTTTACAATTTATATTTAACAAAAATATTTGATAAAATATTTTAATGGATTTTAATTTCGATGCCTATTAAAACCTTCAAGTTTTGTCTGACAATCTTAATATCATTAAATGCTTATTTTCAGGATTATATAATAAATAATTTATTTAAAAAAATATAAAATCTTTATAAAATATTTTATTTTCAAATATATTAATTAAAGAAATATTAAAAAAAATATTAAAGAAATATATATAATTTAAAAATAATAATTTTATTGAATTTATTAATAGAAATAATATTATTAATATAAAAAGCTTATATCAAATAATATTCATAATAAAACTTTAGTGAATTTCTTAATAAATAAATTAGATTTATTAATTCTTTTAGATTTAAAATTCAAAATTGAATATATAATTAAGATAAATAAAATAAATCATTTAATAAATTCAAAAAAATTATATTTATATTTAATTAAAATTAAATAATAATAAAATTGTTATTTATTAATTCATTTTTAAAATAAGTAAAGATCAATAATTATATTATTTTATTAAATTCATTTTATAAATAATATAAAATTAGCAAATTTATTTGAATTTTTTATTTAAATAGTTTATTCTAGATTTTTATAATTTATTAATATTGAATAAAAAATTTTAAACTTTTAATAAATAAAAATTTTAAAAAATATTTCTTAAAGCATATAAATTTTTATAAAATAGCTTAAATAATATATTTATAAAAATAAAGATCAGTTTTATTTATTTAAAACTTTAGATTTTTTATAATGAATAAGATTTATTGATATTATAAATTATTTTATTATATTTAATTTAAAATATAAAAAATAAATTTAATTATTAATATATATTATATTTAAATATTTGAAATGTTATTAAAGAAATAAAAAAATTTGTTTAATTAAAATTTTTAATTACTAAGATTATATAATAATAGCTATTAAAATATTAAAAATTAAAAATTGATAAAAAAATTATTTTAATTTAAACTTTTTATTTATTAATTAAATTACCTTTGATATAATAAATTAAATTATATATTAGAATAAATTATACATATATATTTAATATATATAATATTTTTACAAGTTTTTAGTTATAATTAAATATAAAATTTTTTAATTGTAATTAATTTTGATTCATTACTTAAACTTATTCTTTATATATATTTTTAAAATTTCAAATTATTTATATTTATATTTAAATGATAATTATAATATTTATTAAGTATATATAATATAAATTATTTTATAATTATATATAATTTTATAAAATTACTTTTATAATTAATAAAGATAATTTTATAAAAATTAACTATTAAAAAATTTGTTTTTAATAAATCATATAAATCTAAAAATTATTTTAAATATAATACTATTATTAGTTCAGATTTTATTATAAGTTAAATAAGTCTTTTAGTGAACTAATTTTATATTTATTTTTAAAAAATCTTTTATGAAATATACTATTTATATGAATTAAAATAATAATTATAAGAATTAAAGCAGTAACTAAATAAATTATTATAATTTAAAAATTTGATAAAATTTAAAAAAAATTAACATTTCATATAATTTGTGATTAATTTTACTAAATTAATTTAATTTCTATATAAATAAATACAATTATTTGAAAATGTAAAGAAAATATATTTTTAATACAATTAATAATAGATTATAACTAAAAAATCTATGTTTTGTAATTTTTTTGACCATATTTAGCAGGAATAAAATTATTTTTTAGCTTTTAACCATGTTTGGTAAGAGTTTTAATAGCTAGTTTTTGACATACTTATTGATTTGTAATTTTAGAAGGTTTAGAGAGAAGAGTTTTTAAATAAATATAAATATTCAATTGTTACAACTTTTAAAATATAATTAAGCTTTTTATCAAAAAGTTTATTATATATAAAATTTGACTTTTATAATATATATTATTATTAGAACAATATTATTTATATGGAAGTATTTTTAGGAAAATCAGGTTCTGAGAAATTTTTGACTAAAATTAAGAATCTAATACATTTTAATTTAATAATATCAATAATTAAAATGCAATAAAAATCTCAATTTCGCTAAAAAATTCTCAGAACCTGATTTTCTTAGCAATCAACTCATTATTTTTGTTATTTATGTATATAAATAAACTTTATTTTATATAATTAACAATAAAATAGTCTAGTTTGTTTTTATTTATAGTAATTTATTAAAATAGTGTTATTTGTTTTAAAAATTTAATACAAATAAGGTTATTTCAAAAATTTTTTTTATATAATAATAGATTATACAATAACATTAGTAAATAAATCATAGAAAAATATTATGACATATATGTAATTAAAATATTATAAACGTAAATTTATAAAAAATAAAAAGACTAATTTAACAATAAAATAAACTTTTTTTTTTTACTTTTTTTTAAAAAAATTGTATTATTTAAATTTGTTTACTTTAATAAAAATATTTAAACCTTCATCTTTAATAAATTTAATCTTTTTTACTTATATCACAATCAAATTAATAAACAAAATTATTATCATTGTCTTTATTTTAATGTTATCCTATTTATCCTTAACAAAATGTTTCAAAATCGTTATATTTCCTTTAATAAAGAATAAAATTACATTAGGCAATGATATAAGGCTTCTAAAATTTTTTTGTAACCATCTTTGAATATTGGAATGAATGGTATTGTAGATATTAATGATTATCTTTATAATACATATTAATTTTTTTTTAGCAATATTTAAATTATAGAAATAATAACATAGATGAAACTAATAATGATTATATTAACAAAATGGATATTTATAATGAAAAAAATATAAGTGGTGAAGAAATAAACAGGAAAGAATCATATGAAAGAAAGGAATCATATAACGAAGCAGTAATATATGAAAAAATAACAAGTGAAGAAGATTTTAATGAAGAAATAGAAAGTGAAGAGGAAATAAATAATAAAATAATTGTTGATGAGACTTTCAATTATAATCAAATACTATGATCAATAAATTCAGATTATGCATCCTATTTTAATAATACCATTAAAGCTTTGTTTTTTTGCTAAATGTATATATTCATATTAATCATTTTTAGTGATTTTAAAATTAGAATATTATATTAAATTGTTAATAATTTAGGAAATACAGGTAAAGGTTGCTATTGATTCTAATCAAATCTCACCAAATTTACATTTTTAGTAAAAAAACACCATCCATGTCTAAAAATATTAGAGAAGCATATTATTTATCTACATATCTTCAATATTATTTAGTATATTTTAAATAATTCTTTATTATTTAATAAAATGCATTTTAGACCAGGACAAGAAGTTACAAGAAATTAAGAACTATGGTATAGAAATATTTGGAAAGAATCATTGAGATTTGAATAAGCTTCTATTATAATTAACCAAGGTAGTTAAAGTATTAAAATATTCTTTAATAGGTTATTTGCTAAATTTTCTTTCATAAAAGTATGCTATTCTGAGGATTTTGTAATCTATAGATCTAATGATTCTTTAAAAAGAATCAGTCATATATTAAAAATTGTTCAGCAAGACAACTAACTAAAAATTAGGATGCAATATATTTTAAGATATGAAAAGTTGCTAAAGAATTTGCAAAGTAATACTCAAAAAGAAAAATCATGTGAAGGTGAAATCTGATTCTTTGACTAAGAAATGAATAATACAATTGTAATCATTGAATTGCAATCAATTATTAAATATATACTAATTGATATTCTTTATGATAATATTAGTAATGAATATTCAATTAAGATTCATGAGATCCTTTATAAACATAATAGATGTTAAAAATTAAGAGGAATCAAATATTTATATTAGCATCTTTTAGAATTTGCTGTATTCATAGTATCAGCAATGAATCTTTTAATTTACAAGTTTTATATTGACCTTTATTATGATAATTTTGGAATATTTCAAAATGTCTACCATTCACTAGGTAGAATTTATATCTAATTTAGTAATATATCATTTGCTGAAAGGAAATATCTTAAAAATTACTTTATATTTAATTTTGTTCTATTTAGTGGCTGTTTTGATGAGTTTATTAAACCTTTTATTAAAGAAATAAAGGTATTAGAGAATGGAAAGATCATGAAAATTTATGAAACTGAATGCCTTGTAATTGCGAGTCTAGATAATATTACAGCTGACTTGTCATAAGAAAATAATTTAGCTGAAATAAAGGGTATAATGTTAACAGGAGATGTTATACTTGTAATGAAATAAAGGATTCTCTAACATCTGATAATCTTGATTTATCATTGATTTCTCATTATCATCATTAAATGAACAAATAATTCAATTATTTATTTATGATATCTATATTAATAGAATGTAAAGAAATTGCTGCAAACTATAGAATATGCTTATAATCTTTAATATTTGATCTATTACAATGGAAAAAATATCTACAATTATCACAAGATATTTACCATGCAACTGCTAGAAAAGTTTTAAGATTTTTTAAAATAACTATTAATGTATTTTTGTCAGAAGGAAAATTAGTATTTATTATAAATTGGAAGACTTTTAAGTATTTGAAAGTTTAGTATAAATTATCAAATCCAATTTTTTCACATTAATAATTTATGATGGCAGATTGTTTTCAGTTAGCAATATTTCTATTTATTTTAAATAGATTCCTAAAGCCTCAATATTTTAAACAATCAGAAATTAACAATATTCAACAACAGATGGGTATTATTCATAATAATTTGGTAATAAAATATTGGATAAAATGTTGGATATTAATAATAAAAGCAATGACATTTGTATTTAAGTTTTCTTTTACAAAAGATGACTATGTTAAATTATGTGAATATTTAGATAATGAATAAAAGTACTTATCATAGGTATTATGAATTAATTTTATTAATATTTAAAGCTCTGAATGGTTTAGTTCAGTTCAGATTAGATGCTAATCCATATCTGAACCAAAAATTTCAGTTCAGTTCAGTTCAGATTATTAATCTTAAAAATACCAATCTGAATTCGAATTGAACTACAAACTGGTAAATCTAAACTGAACTGAAATTTTCAGATTAATCTAAAATTACGATTCAATTATATAAGGAATACACAATTTATATGCAAAACTCTAGAAGAATTGCAAAAAATCGCAAATTTCTCTTCGAGGTTCGTGAAATTTGAAGAGAAATCGCAATTTTTTGCAATTCTTCAAGAATTTCGCAATAGTTTTTGTGAAATACTAAGAAAAATCGCAAAATTGCGATTCTTCAAGGGTTTCACGATTTTTTTGCAAAATTCAAAGAGAAATCGCAATTTTTTGCGACTCTCCAAGAGTTTCCTAGAGTTTCACTAAATTTTTGCGATTCTCTTAGAGAATTGGCAAATTTGCGATCTTTCAAGAGTTTTGCATATAATCGAACTGAACTTTCAGATTAATTCAAAATTATCGGTTCAGTTCAGATTTTTTTCAGTTTGGATTTGAATTATAATCTGAAAAAAGTCTGAATTGAACCAAAAATTTTCAGATTGATTTTTATGCAATCTGAAACTGAACTGATCCAAACTGATCTGAAAAATCTTCAGATTAATCTGAACCATTTGGAGCTTTATTAATATTTCATATATGTTACAGATTATATGCTATCTAAAATTTATATTACTTTATTTAATTTTTAGGTATTTAAGAATTTTGAAAATTTACCTAACCTATATATCAACTTTTATTTAATACAATATGCAAAAATTATGTGATATTGTTGAATACTAGTATTAGAATAAAAGAGATAATTTATCAGATATTTAAATATGTTATATTACGAATAAACCTTAAAAATGTGAAGTTAGATCTATTGAAATACTATACTATATTATTTGCAATACTTTATTTATTAGATGGTGATATAGATTTACACTTTTCCTTTTCAAATGTTAGTTTTATAAATCTCTTATAACAGTTGCAGCATATGATGAATAACTGGTTTATCATAAAAGATAAAATTATTATTAAGAATAATATAAATGAAGGTAAATATGAAAGTATAATTATATTCTTATTAAAATTTACTAACGATTATTGTCTATTTATATCTTTAAAGTTGATTCTCTAGTTAAACACATTTTTAATATTATTTCTAAAAAACAAATTCCTTAAAGATATATCAAAGCATCAGAATTGATACTAGCTTACAAAAATTTAGGTGATCATTCTATGATTTCAAATAGTTCTCCAACATTTTTCAAGTATGTAAATTTTTTTATTAAAGAAGATGATGATAGTGTTTAATACTATTTACATATCGGAGATATTATCTTAATCAATAAGAGTTTGCAGATAATTTTGCGATTAAAGATGATCACTAAAATTAATAAAAATGGTATAATTAAGTTGCAACTTGTGGTGCAATTAAATTTCCTTATAGCATAATTAAGTTGCAACTCAATTGAAATTTGAAAATAATTATGGGAACCATTTTTATTTGCGATTATATAGGCAATATTTTATCATTAAAAAAATGACTATAATTTTGCATTCATAATAGTTAATAAGTTTGAAAATATCAATTGAACAAAACTAGGCTGCCCAGTTTACAGATTACAAATAACAAATAATTAATAAAAAATATTTCTGATTAGTATAGTTGATGCAGTTAACACTGTACATTTCATTCATAATTGTAAGAGTAATGAATGTGTTGAGAGAAATTATGATTTTAAAAACAATTTATATTTAAGAAATTTGTATTTTTTCAAGGCTGTTTAATATTAGTTGCTAATATTTTATTAATTCTTTATAATTTCAAAAATAAATTTTAATACAATTTTATTAATTCTGAAAATAAAATTTTAATATAAATTTAATAATTCTTTACAACTTCAAAAATAAAATTTAATAAAATTTTATTAATTCTGAAAATAAAACTTTAATACAAATTTAATAATTCTTTATATTTCAAAAATAAGATTTTATAATTTTTCTTAATATGCAGTAACTGGATGTAAGCAAATTTATTAATGAATTATTAACTAATTTTAAACAAATTATAATCAAATATTAACAATTATTATATAATTTGATTACTATTTGATTTTGAAATTAAATATTTCTGCAAAGTTATTATTTGAAAAGTTGTTGTTTGATGATAAAATTTAACTTAAGTATTTTTATTTTTAAAATAATTTTTTTTAGTATTTTAATGATATGTAAAAAAAAGAAAAAATTTGAAAATGATTGTAAAAAGATAAAATTTGAGTTAAATTTTATTTTTAAATAAAAAATTAAGCTTATTTATATAAATTTTATATATATATTAAAAATAAATTCAAATAGTACATTAAATTAATATTAATAAAATCATCTTTTAATTTGACAAGTTCTTTAAATATTTGATATTATTTTAGCAAATTGATTTAATTTAAAAGTTCAGTTTATTAAAATGATAATATATTAATTCAAATGAATGATAAAAAATCATTCAATTGGAATGATTAAATTATTATTCCAATTAAACAAAAATTAAAAAAATCATTTATTTAGAACAATTAAATTATCATTTTAAATAAACATTAAAGAAATCATTTGATTGAAATGATAAAATATCATTCAAAATAAACAATAATAAAATTGTTTAATTAGAATGATAATATATAATTATATTATAGTAATTATATAATTATGTAAAAATATAATTCATAATTATAATAATTAATTACATATTTTTTTAAAAAAATATGATAATTATATAATTAATTATAGAATAGTAAATAAGTATGAGATTGTAATTAATTATAAGATGGTAAATGATTATAGAATAGTACAGCCAACTTTTGTTATAATGAACTCTATATCCTAGACCTCAACTTTGCTATAAGGTTATAGTGAAGATTTAAGAGATTTGATTGGCCAATTCGC
>CAJVPP010003229.1:0-12218 GCA_910592005.1 Funneliformis mosseae | reverse complement strand
TAGCGTTAACGAAGATTCTTATAACGAAGTCCTGATCGGCTGGATCGGCAACTTCGTTATATCGAGGTGTGACTGTAATTATTAATATTTTAATATTTTAATATCAAATATTATAAAAAAAGATAAAAATATTTACAAATTTTTATTATATAAGATTTTTATAATAAAAAGAGAAAAATAACAAAAAAAAATAAAAAATAAACATTTTGATTTAAAAATCTAATTTGATATATAAAAGTAAAATTATTAATTCTAATTGTTTTTTCCTTTCTTTTACAAAGGTTAATAATTTAAAAATATAAAAAAGGTATAAATTTAACTTACATATTAATTTTTATATAATTCAAAATATTTTATTTAATAATTAAAGCTTAGAAATTTAATTTATTAATATTTTTTTTTATATTTTACAAAAATAAGTTATATCTAATTTATTATAAAATTTATATTTTATTAAAATATTAATTTATTATTATTATATTAAATAGTATTAACAATCTTTTTATTAAAAATATCAATTTTAAATTCTTTATTATATTTATTAAACTAATCTATTATAATGCAAAATAAATTTATATTATAATATTTACTATAATTAATTATATATATCATATTTATTTTTATTATATTTAATATTATTAATTTTTTTTTTTTTAAAAAAAATAAATAAATAAAAGCATAATAATTATACTATAACAATTGGATTTAATAATAATAAAAATATATTTTAGTAATCACTTTAAGAAATTAAATAATTAGTTTAAAGTATAATATAAGACTGTTTATTTAAGTCATTATTTTTAGTACATATTTGTTTTATTATTAATTTATTATAAATTTTTTATTATGTGAATTTAAAATAAACTAAATTTTTAACCTTTTAGATTTATAAACAGTTTTTGTTACCTAATATGTAAGATAAATAAAATAATAAAATTAATTATAATATTATTTTAAAATAATAACGAATAAAGTTTTATATAATTTTAAAATTATATTTACAGTTAATCCTCTTAAATATACCCTTTCTAAATATATATACTATATATTTTTTCTTTAAATACACACTCTCGTTCAATCCTAAACATATAGAATTTATATAAAAAATCTTCTCTTTAAATGCATACAATCTTTAAATACATATTTTTTAAAATTTTCACTATAATTTCAAGGGGTTGCATTTAAAAAGAATTGACTGTATTAATAATTGATAAATATAAAAATAATTTTTTATATATTTTTTTATTTTATTTATTATTTTAAAATATATTATCAATTTAATTTATAATTTATTAATAATATTATAAATATTAAAAAACAAGATATATATAATACAAAAAAAATTGTCATTAAAAATTTTAATCATTGTTATTATTAATTATTATTTTTTTTTTTTTTATATATTTTTAATATATTCATTATATTTTTTCTTTTATTATAAATTCATTAAAAGAATTTAAAAAAGTAATAAATTATCCAATTACCTTTTTTAAAATATTCCATGAATGCAAATTCCTAATACAGAATCATCCATTATAGCTAATACGGGAATAAATGTAATAGCAGCTTTCATTTCAGAAAAAAATTTTTTAATTTTTAATTTAATAGCTAAACAAAAGAAAAAGAAAAAAAATTATTATATTAAAATTATTAAAAAACAGATTATATAATTTATAGATCGAAATACCCTTTTCAAATTTACTTTGATCAGTATTAATCTTTTTAGAATAAAATATTCTAATAGATCCAATATTATTCCAAAATTTTGAACTTTTAATTTGTGAAAATGTAAAAAATTTATTAAATAACTTATCCAATCCATATATCATTCCATCAAGTAAGTTCAATAAAGTTATATCTGTAATAGACGTATTAAATTATTTTCCTTCTTTTTTAAAAAAAATTAAATAAATATAAAAAGCAAATTGAAACAGAGAAAGCTTACTTTCATTATTGACTTGAATAGTAATTACACTACATAATATTGGATTCATAAACCATGCAGTTGTCTTTGTAACCATTGGTTCAATAGTATCCGAAGTATCTGAAAGATAAAAAATATGTAAAAATATATTAAAAGCATTTCGTCAGAATTAAGCAATTTTAATTAAGCAACTTTTAGAGAACTTAAATTAACATATATATACCTTGCCAAATCTTTGGTTCCACTAAGGGATTCTTAATACCATCATCGTCACGATGTATTAACACTTGCCATTCAACTTTACCTCTGCGGGGAAGCGATGGAACAGAAAGATAAAGAACAGGTTCCGTAAATTTCTACCAAATAACAAGAATTAACATGATATAAATAAAAATCAAAATAAAATTACTTAAAACCATACCTTGGAATTCTCGTCACTTTGCCCGCAGAAAACTTTCCACGCATTTTGTACAAAAGGAAAAGAACTTTCATCATCAACAAAACAAATCGATAAAGCAGTTCTTTTCTTCACATTTAATTTTAAAACTGAAGTAACATTTTCTAAATTTCTTAGCGATAGAAAGGTTTGCATTTCAAGTGTCTGAGGTAAAGGAAATTCAAGTGATGATGGTATAAGCCCTATTTGTCCTGCAATAAATGCATGACATTTTATCTATAAAAATAGAGGAAATATAAATAATGTCCCTTTTTTAAAATGTAATATTTGATAAAGAACTTACAATCGTGGCTTGAGAATATGGTCCAATATTTGCCGGAGCCCAATAAGAAATACTTTGAACATGCATAGTTTCTCTTGGATTAGAAGATTCTTCATTAGATATAGGTTTTATCGCCATCAAATCTATTTGAATATTCGTTGGTGAAGGTAAATTGCTGCCTACACACGCCCTATAATAATTTTGAAAAAACATATAACAGTTAAATAATTTAGAACAAAACAAAAACTTTATACAATGTAAATACCTCGTAGGTGGATTAATATTAAAGAATTTCTTATAAATCGCATTCATTTTTCCAAATTCATCCATATCTTTAATAAATACATTCATATTTACTACATCAGACCAACTTAAACCTAATTCATGTAACTTTTCTAACAGATGTACATAGAGAGATGTAAATAAATAAATGAATATCTCCCCTTCAACAAATATAAGATTAAGTATAGATACCTTGAAGATTTAACATGCACGCATACGTTTCTTCCTCGATTGATTCGAATTGTTGAACCTCTTGTGAATTATCATATGCAGTTGTACCAGATACGTTGTAGTAAGGTGGATTTGAATATGAAGAAAATAAATCTAATTAAAGAGGAAAAATTTTTTAATAGGGGGAATTATCGCATAAGAATATTAATTCACGATTACATACGGAGATTTTCTTCCGATAAAAATTCTTCGCTCAAATTATCAATTTTAATCGATACCATGACATAATTTGTTCTGTTATTATCCAATTTCTACAAGAAACATAATAATTAGATAAATTTAAAAGTATCATAAAAAAATTTATTATCTCACCGATTGCTTGTCTAATATAGTAAAATCTTCAATATCTTTTTTCCATGATGGAATCACAATAACAGGATTTGATACAATTTCACTAGCTTGTTTTTCTTCAACAATTAAACGTTTGAGGCGAAGATAGGCAACTGTAGCAAATGCATCATCAGAATGTATAACTGTCTCCACTTCCTGACTAAAATAAAATCATAAGTTAGACATCTTTTAAACAAAAAATTTTCTTCATCCAAAAAGTGCGTATTATAAGTGAATCTTACACAGAAAGTCGCTTAACAAATAAGGGACAATCCAAAGTAAACGTTTCATATTCACCACCTTCACCGCATATGTGTACATCATACTTTTCATTCTATTTATAAAAATAAAAATAAAAATTTTCAAAAATTCATATGTGGATAAAAATCAGAATTTGATATTAAACTAACCAAATCGCATAAATATGGATATAATTGTGCGATTGACTTTCCAAGGTGTGTAGTTTTAAGTCCTACAATTATAAGAAGATATGAAATAAAATAATAAAGCTCACTAATCGTCAAACATTTATTTACCTATTGCAGCTACTTTAATTAAAATTGCATTTATTCCAGCATTAATCATTTCTTTCAATAATTCTTTCTGATTCCTTCGCCAAAGATAAGCAAGTGATGTCAATCCAAGACGATCACATCTATATGATATTGTAATAAAGTATACATTTAGGTAATCTAGTGAAAAGCAAAAGTTAAAGCAGAATTACATTACACGTTTTCAACACGAACACGTTGGTAATTTGATAAAATCGCGCCAACAGAAACCGCTTGAATATCAGAATGTTCTTTCTATCAAAATTCGAAATAAATATACTTTAATATCAACATTAAAGTATAATAAATAAAATAATAAACCGCAACAAGTTTAAACAACCTTCACTTGTTTTAATAATTTATATAAATCTTCGGTCTCATCACCTAAAGTTTGCTGATAATCTGCACTTTGAACTAAAGAATTGCCCATAATCTCACGTCGATAAAGAGGAAGATTCATGGATTCAGCAATATATTCAATCGCGCCGTGACCAACAGTTTGATAAAGAAAACTGTCGAGTTCATCTAAACTATCCAAATGTTATGATTTAAAGCAAATTATTGACAATAATTAATGATGTGATGGGTTGAGAATTAAAGTTCAAACCTTTTATGAATTTTGATTGTGGTTTTAAATTTGCCAATGCCACAATCTGATGCCCATTTGCAACACAATGCATCATATTATAACAGCTATCTTTTCCTCCACTGATTAAAGCAACCACTTTCATAATTTCTATGAAGTTATACTTTAATTAAGAAATTATTTAGGTTAGCTAAAGGTTAACATAATCCTTGTTTAAAGATTTTCTTTATCTAACTATCCAGCTACCGAATTGTACCCTGCATACCTATAACGCTACAATGCATTTGAAAAAATAAATAAAGCAGCGCCTCAAACAGCAGAGTTGAACGACTTTACTATTGCAAATAATTTAAATTTATATAATTTATATCCAAAGTTACAAATAATGATATATGAATTTATAACTTGGTTTTAATTTGCTTAATGAATTTTTCTTTTGATCTAAAAGATAAAATGATACTTGCCTAATTTCGAGAATAAATTGAGCTAAAAAAAAAAAATTACGAATTTTCTCCTTAAAAAAGAGAGTTTTCCTCAAAAAAAGATCTATAGATCTCGATCAGGCATTTACCCAAAGATTATAAGTAAATGTTCACCCTCACGTGACCGACCGGTGACATATAATAATAATGTTTTTCACCAGAATACATAGAGAAATGGGACAAGTTGTGCGATTCACGTTTGAAAATAATTTATTTATTGTGAATACAATTTTAACTCTATAATTATTGAAATTCTATAATTATTGAGAGGTTTCTGTTGAAGAATTTAAAAGATTATTTTCGGAATTTTGATGATTTGAATTCAAATTTGTAGTTGAAAAATTATTAATCGTAACACTTGCAAATGTATCACTACTATTTCTAATGTGATTATTTTTAACTTCAATGTTTTCGTTATCTTTTTTGTTAATTGATACAAGCCCGAAACTTTCAACATTATTTTGATCATGCGGAGAAACATATTTTTGATTCTTTTGACGCGTAAACAACGGTTTTAAAAACCGATCATCAAATGAAATAAACCAATGCTTTCGTTCAGTTTCATTGGATGTAATATTATTTAATTGAGCGGAATTTATAGAATCACACACTATCATTTCTTCAGATTCAATTCTTGTATGATGACATGTCGTTTCCTCTTCATCTTTATCATATTCCTCATCATCGCTATCATTTTCACCTTGTTGTTCTATACCTGTCTGAATCTTTAGAACTTCCAACATCATACTGGTTGAACCACCAAATATTATGACACTAAGTACAACAACAACAAGAATGGTTGTTAGCATTGCATTCGCATTTCTGCCCTCAAGTTCTGCTGTTAGTGCAAACGCAACAGCTCCACGTAACCCTAAAAATTAAACGAAATATTTAAAAGTGCATTAATTTTTTATATATATAAAATGTCATTATTATTATGCATACCTGCCCAGAAAAGCATGATAGAATGTTCTTGTGGAATTGAATCAATTTCGTTTCGATATCGTGCAAAAGAATTCACTAAAAATGATAAGGGAAATATGGCAAAATATCGTCCTATGCATATAAATATCTAGAGATATTGATTAATAAAGTAAGGTTTAAACGGCTCTTACAATTAAAAGTTCGTAAATGATCAAAAATTTTCTTACCGCTGTAAAAAATATAAATATTGGCTTATATTCAAGATCAGATTTTGTGAACAAAGTTAACCCTAGATAAATAAAAATGAAATTTTCCGAAAGTTGAGCTAATACATGAAACAAATATTTCGTTGTTCGTTTGGTTTTTAATGACATGTTATCATAAGCGTAATGCTTTAGAATTATGCCGCAGAACAATAACGATACGACCCCTATTTACAGAATTTATAAAAACGATGATTAGACAAGTGATGTTTCGAATGATTAACTTTTGAAATCAATTTTTACCTGATGAATCAATACCATTTGATAATAAATAAGAAGAATACGCCATCAAGGCGATTATACATGACTCTATCGAAGAATACTTGCGCAATTGCGAATGCTTTAACATGTATAAATTTGAATTAAGGACCTTTTAAATTACACAATTAAATGAAAATATGAAATATTATCTTTATGAAAGGATATCAAAGCGCACAAAATTCCAATGAAAACCCCAATCGATAATGAAACTCCAAATTTGAGCATGAAAGAAAAAATCCCGTGAAAAATATTGGAAATATGAAATTCTTGCTCACGATATTGATTTAATGTTCTAATTATTAAAAAAACAATCATAACGATAATAATAATAAAACTGAAAATTCAATAAAATAATTTTTTTTTTCTTTTAGCATTAAGTACTTACTCGCAAAGCACAATTGAAACTGCATCATTCAACAGGCTTTCGCCAAAGATGATTGTGTATAATTTTGGATCAACTTTTAATGATTGAAATATTGCAAGCACTGTCACCGTGTCTGTTGCTGACAGAATTGAACCAAAGATCAACGAATCAATAAATGATAGTGAAAGTGAATCAATTCCGAAAAATGCCAATATCCCAACGAGAATTCTAAAGAATGACAATCAAAACTAATATCATAAGTTTTACATCATGCAAGGCGTAAATTATATAATTAAAAAATACCCAATAACCAATGCCGATATAAAAGTTCCCATAAACGCGAATAATAAGCTTGTTCCAATTTTTCTGAAAAAAAGTTCCTGTTTTTTAATAATTGAACTTGATTAGCTCAACATTTTCCCACTTTTTTAAAATAAAAAATTAACAATTAATTCATACCCTTTGCATTTCATATCCTGAATTCAAAATAATTGGTGGTAAAAGAATATTGAAAAAATATGTATAATTGAAAGTAACCATTTTTTGAATTGTTGAAGCTGGTGAAAGTCTGATAATTAATCCAACAATCATTCCTAAAAAAAAAAACGAGATCTTGCTCATTATCATTCATTTATATCGATGAACATAATTTAACTCTATTTACCTGCAAATATAGATACGATAGTTTCATGTATAACTTTGATCTGTTTTAAATGTAAATAATAACTCGTCCATAATGCGCCAATTAATAAAACAGTTTGAATTAATAAAGCCCAACTTGAATAAAGCTCTTCCTTCTCAATTTGATCCTCAGGTTCCATTGCTACATTATATTATAAATGACGATAACTTATAAATTCTCATATGCTTTTTAGCAAACTTTGCACGCGAGAGGTTTGCACTTTACCTTAACGATATTTGACGTGTAATATACTATATATTATAACAATTAAATATAAAATAAATAATAAAATTTTAATATGTATTCAGCAAACACGATCGAAAAAAGTTTAATATTGAAGCCACATTTTGTATATTTTATAAAACGGGCCAAGTATCAATTTATTTTGGCTGAAATTGGATTATCGTACTACAACTTAAATGAAATAACATAGCTCGAAAAACTTGAAGAATGGAAAGCATCAAAGGAGCAATTCACAAGAAAGCTAAACTAGTTTTAAGAGTCAAAAGGAAAGTCATACTTTTGTGAGTTATATGGCGGACCCTGACTATTCCGTTTTGGTGTCGATTATTATATCTAACTATTAATGTAATAAGATTAATATGATAAATATTTGGGCGAGCGAGCCTGCAAAAAAAGTTAATAATTCAAGTTCTCTCTTAATTTATAATTTATAGAAATCAAATTTAAGGAACATTCATGTATGATCTAGGAAAATGACGGATAAATGACTTTATTTAAATTGTTATGTAGGAATGACTAGGAAAATGACAGATAAATGACTTTATATAAATTGTTAAAGGAGAATGATCTAGGAAAATGACGAATAGGTAATAAACTCCAACTTTGTATTGGGAATAACTATCCCCTAATTTTGCGACCATTTTGTATATTCTTATGGCCTTTCTCGTGTCATGAACTCCAATTTCTCCTTCATAAAGTTTCCCATATCTCATTAATCTTTCTAAACTTTCTGGATCTCTTGAATTCGCGGCTTTTATATATTTATTCATATAATAATATTTCTTTCTCGTTGTGCTCATTCGAGATGGCGTGATAAAAAATAATTTGTTATTTTATTTTATGGTGTACGAAAAGTTTTTATTTTTATGGTGTGTCAAAAAAGTTTTTATTCTTTATGGTGCATGAAAAATAATCTTGTATTTTCTCTTTTTTTACGGTGTGCGAAAGTGTTTTTATTTTTATGGTGTGCGAAAGAATATATATTGTATGCGAGCGAGAAGAATTTGAAGAGAAAAAGGTGGGTTATCTTTACAGAAAAGCCAATTTATAAAGAAATGCGTCATGTGAAACGAAAGTTCGTAAATCCTACTTGATTAATTTTTAAGCTTTATTTTATATTAATAATTGGTTTATATATTTAAAAAGTTAATGATAAAATTTTGTTTTTATAATTTTTATAATCTAATAAAATGATAGTTAAATTTACTATTATTAATTACAAAATAAAAAGGATTTGTTAAATCAATTGCTTTTAAATTACTTAAAATTGTTAATAAATTTTAATAAAATTACTAAAATTTTCTACTTTTATCCCTTAGATTGTAAAGGTTTACAAGCAAATTTACCTGCAAATTTACTATCATTTCCTTTTGATTTACTTTTATTATAAATGTATATTATCACAAATATAGAAAATATTATGTGAAAAATATCATGCAACAATGATCAACAAAATACTATTAAAGATTTGCATGATTTATCTGATTGATTGGATTTACCTAATTTTTTTAACTATAAATTCTTATTATATCTGTAATAATGATTAACTTTTTATTTTTAAATATTTTGTTATTTTTATTATTTTCCTTATATTTTATATCTGTATTTTATTTTACTATTATATTATAACTGAAATTTATAAATATAATTAATTTATAGTATGCAAAATAGTTAGCTATAGCTATATAAAAAAATAATTTTTTGTTTAAGTTATAAATTAATTCTTAGGCATGTTTTAAAATTTTTCTGTTATTAATAAAGAAATTAATTAAATCTACAAAATTACTTTTTTCTATTTTTTATTTTTTTCTCATCTTTAGGTACTTTACATAATAAAGTTTTTTGTCTTTCACTTTTATGATATTTATTAAAAAATTTTAAAATATCTATAAATGGGAGCTAAGCTATTAAAATCACCTTACGGGACCCCACTAACCAAAATTGAGATTTTTGATTCATATTATTATATGATCTATGAACTTTATTCGTTTAAATTTTTAAAGTCGATTATCTTATTAACAAAAGCAAGCAATAAGGCCGTCAAAATTTTATCATTTTTGTGTAACATCAGTCGAAAAATCTAAAATTAGAATTTAGAAATGATCGACATTATTATTTAAAAGTAAAAAAAGTTTCGGACCCTTATAAAATTCAAAATTTTTAACTTTAACCATTATTTGAATGTGTGATTAAATGGGAGCTATTTAATGATGAATACCACAGCAAATATATATATATTTTTTTAAAAAAAATAAATATAAAAAATAATTTTTCTTTTAAAAATTGAATTTTCTAATAAATTAGTGTAACAATGTCCTGTAGGGTGATTTTAATAGCAAAATCTCAAGTGATACGAAATTGTATTCAAGTATTAATCCTGTAAAAATAATTTTTATAAAATAAGAATTAATAGTAAAATTTTAAATAATAAATTTTAGTATTGTCTTATTAAATAATTTGACTCAATATTTAAAAATAGAACTATTTATTATTGGTTGGAAATATTTACTGTGGCGTAGCATTTTTTAATCATCATTTACTCAAAATCAATTCCTTATCCTGTAAGGTGATTTTAATAGCTTAACCCCCATATTTTGATTTAAAAATCATATTTAACATATAAAAATTAAATTGATTTTTATAATTTTCTCCTTTTCTATTATAAAAATCTCATATCTTAATGATAGATCTAAATTTTTTACATAATAATAGTTAATTTCTTAAATATAAATACATAAATTAAAAATAAAGATTTTTTTAAATTTAACTTTATAATTCAATATATTAAATTAAAAATTAATAAAAATATTTTACATTATTAATATTACTCGGTCTGTTAAATAAGTTAACTATAATTTGAAATCAGAAAGATAGTAATTATGAATTAAATCTAATCAATTTAACACAATGTAATTAGAAGATTCATTTAATTAACTAGAATAAAATTATAAATTTTATATTTAATATTATTGTTGTTTATTATTGTTATTAAATATTTATTGAATACAATGTTGGAATCTATTTTTTTTCTAAAGCATTTTATGTTCTTTTAAATAAGAAAATTACAATTAAAAGTCTATAGTAATAATTATAATTATAATATTAACAGATATACTAATAATATTAATATGAAATAAATAATAATAATAAATACTAAGAAATGAAAATCATTGATATGTCTAAAATATCATAAATCATATGATTATATAAAAATAATAAAATAATAAAATAAAATATATTACTAAAAAAATGTAACATTAAAAAGTTTATTACAAAAATATGTATCAGTATTTTGCTTAAAAAATAAAATAAAATAAAATGTATCTGTACTTATAATATTTAAAAAAAGTTTTTTACAAATATATTCTATTTATTGTAAAATATAAATATTTAGTAATACAACTTTATTTTATAATCAATTTTAAAGAATTTTAAGTAATAACATTAAAAAATTATTAAAGATTTTAAAATAAAATTTTGTTATATATATGATAACATAAATAAAAATATCATTAGATAATAAATAACTATACTTGATCTAAAATTTTATTGACTATACACACATGCAGATAGACATTACATGCATATTTTAAGATTTAAATAAAAGTATCCTATGCTTATGTTTAAGACAATAATAAAAATAATATAAATAATAAATATGTTCTATTTGATAGATATATTATATTTGACAGGCTTATAAGTTTCTATCAGTTTTAACATATATAACTAAATGTTTTTAAAAAAAATATAACAGTTACAAATAAAAATTTATTCAATATTCCATTCTTAATCATGCTATATATTTTGTTTTCTTATAGTATTTTCTTATACATATATCACTTTTTATAGCATAATTATATAATTTCTATAATAAAAATATTAATATAATAAAATTTGATTATTTTAAAATATTTATTTAAAATAAAATAAATAATTCAATTTATATAAAAATTTATTTAATGATTACAAACTGTTTCTTATTATATTATAATTACTCTATATACAGTATTCATTAAATAATTAATATTTAATATTGTTAATTTTTTTAAAAATCATCTATTTTAAAATAAAATCAATTAATTTTTTATAAATAATTATTATAATATTATTTAATTTATTTACTGATTTCATTTTCTATAATAATTAAATCCTCTATAAATTAAATTTATAAATATATTAAAATTAAAATTTTAATAATTAATAATTTATAAATATTAAATAATTATCAATCTACAATATTAAAATCTAAAATTTCATTTATTCTTTCAGTAAAATCAAGTAAACGACTTGTATGAAACACTTGTGGATGATCTTTTATATCATTTAAATTATTATCTTGATTTTGTTTTAATATTTTATCTGCTTTATAAAAATCT